>JARHVA010000276.1:6097500-6280075 GCA_037957365.1 Torreya grandis | reverse complement strand
TATTAAGCACTCACATGCCTTCTAGAGATATCAAATAATTTACTTTTATGAATTATTGTATCATATCTACTCATAAATATTGTAATCAAACCTAATCAAATGTTAAAATTTAAAATCAAACTCAATTACTAATCCAAATCTAATGTAATAATTGAAAAATACGAGGGTTTAGTAAATTATCTAGATATTCATGGCATCAAGAAATAATCATCACAGTTTTACATCATAATAGAGTTTTTATGGTTAAACAATGAGAAACCAAAAGTACATAACAACTTGAGAACTTACCTAAAACCATACACTCAATATTTATAGTAACCAAAACCATAGAAAACATGTTTCATATAGATAATAAATAATCAATATTTAACAACTTTGTTCATTAGGTCTATTACTCAAAATACACCTTTCAACTTTTTGAAATATCACGTAGATCCTTATTAAATTGATCTACATCTTAAAAATTTAAGGTGAACCTATTCAATATAAGGAAAATATTAGTTTTGGGGCCTACACTCAATGTCAACATAGGTTTTAAGCACTGACTACTTATCAATCCCCTCAATGGTAAATAATATTAGACATAAAATGTAGAGTAAAATGTAATTCAACTAGACAGTCCAATGTGATGCAATAGATATCTAATATGACTTCCAATGCTACAATTAATGCTTGATTCATTATAGAATGTAGTATTAAATGTTAGTTTCTATTCAAATTTATTTAGATTCTTAAATACCTTATCGAAATACTTGTATTGATTATTTATTTTCATTCACTATACGTCCTATATGAACTAATACCTTTATATATTTATAGACTTGTTGAATTCAAATTGGGACCATATTGGCATACAAGCTAACACACAATGGGTGAGAAGGGAATAACCCCAAAAACTTTATAGTGTATATTTTTGGGAAATACTATATAAACATGTAAAAATGAGGAGAGAGGAGAGAGAAGGTAGTAGAAGAGATAAAATGGGGGAACATGATAAGAAATAACTTTAAACATGGAAAAAACTCATTAATAAATAACAATATAGACCAATAATTGACAAACACACACGTACTTTATAATAATACAATTTTTTAGATAATTAATGTCCAAGGACCATTTTCAATGGTCTACATGATGCCCCACTTTGATGTGTGTGTGTGCTTATACATAAAAAAAATTTAAAAAAAATCTACATATTTTAACTATTTAAAGTTGCATTTAAGTTGCCTTAGTTTTTCTTGTCTAATTGAGAACATGAAAGTTGGATTTAAACTCTCATTTACAAGGTGTCATCAGAGATTGATATCAAGATATATCTAACAAGTGAATTTAACATGTGATGCTAGAAGGTGATGTTTGGGTGTCTTTGATAGTGATGTTAGAAGATCTCTAAGAAGTGACATTTGGGGTTATATAAGAGGTGACAATTGGCTGATGTTGAGGTGTCTTTAATTGTGACTTAAGTGTCATCACTAAGGGGTGACATCAAGGTATACCTAAAGTTGAATGTATTATAATATATAAAGTGACTTTAGTTTCTAACTTAAATTCATCCTTACTAAATTTATATATTAATTTGGAGGAAATATTAGATTACTTTATTTGGATGGAAAATGTAACATTGAGAAAACCACTTTATCTTTTTTTTTAAACATTTGAAATGGATTTGACAAGAGGACATCAATATTTTGTTGAATTAAAAAAAAATGGATATTGTGTTGAAAAAATAAAGAGATCATAAATATGGTGTTGAATTGAGAAAACCATAGTAGCATTTTATTAAAAATTGTAATTAATTAAGGAAGATTAAATGAATATTATGTTGAATTGAGAAAAAGAACATGAATATTGTGTTGAATTAAAAAAACCAATGCATCAATTTTTTAAAATCTATAATGAATTGATTATTTGTTAAATTGATAATTTGAGGTTGATTGAGAGTAATTTGGACTCTTGATTCAATAATTTAGGGTTAACTGGATCCTTCATACATGAAATTGAGAACAAAATATACGTAGTGAATTGTAAATTCAAATTTATAAACCCCATCTTTTCCAGGTATATATTCCATCTCAGTTATTTCATTACATGTTTTATAATTATTCATTGTTAAATTAGATATAAAGGAAAATTTATTTCATTTTAGGCTCACTCATTCTAATAGGGGTAAATTAAATTTTTTTTGACTTACATTGCTCAAAAATTTCATATCTACCACCTTTAACCCTTACCAAACCATTTTTTCCTTTTTCAATATGGTTGATAACTTGCTTTTGGGATTGAAAAACCAACATATCTTGATATTATCCGATTATTGGCTTATCTTGCACCTTTTATCCTATAATTCTAAGGTGAAATCCCATTTTTAGGACTTGAGTAAATGTCAAGGTGTAGGGAAAACATGGGATAAAGTTTAACTTTAATATGGTATGTTAATTGATGTTTTTAAAGACCCATAAACTTTCCACATAATGCCTAAACATTCAAGATCTAATAACTGCTCAGCAAAACCCTCATCCCAAGTCAACCACTCAAGTCTCATAAGAAGCCAAAATTAATGCATTCATATTAAAATATAATTATTTGATAATGCACATTGATAAATGTTGATAACAATTTTAAAATAGATATGATAAGTGACTTAGATGCTAATATAGATTTTACAAATCCTCTATATAATTCTTAATTAGATTCTCCTCCATATCCCCACTTGAGTTCTTCTACATATATCACTCCTATGACACCTGATAGAGGCAAATTTATATCACATCATGTATGTTTTTGTTTTAAAATTCATGTTATATAATATAATTTATAAAATTAATTAATTAATTAGTTTGTTAATTATTAGATGTTTATTTGAAAAATAATTTTCATTTTCCAAGGTAATGAGGGTGATCCACTTCATCTACCACTATAGATTAGAGGCAAAGTTCAAAGAGGAGAAATGAGGTGTCAAATTTTTGGTGAGGGATGTTTTTTTTTTTTTTTTTGGTAAATCCCAATAGTCCTACTATTTCAGACTCTTTATTAATACCCTCATTCCTAATACTTAGTTCTTCAATCGAGGCACAAAATAAATTAACAAGTCTTTTTTATTAAAATACCTAATATGAAGAAGAGAATTTGAAAAGAACTCGATGAAAATTACCTTAAAGAATTTGACCATGTCAAAGTGTAGGTATTATACATAACTTATGAATAAGAGTATGTATTAGGTGATTTGTAAATTCCAAGCCAATATATAGAATTTTATGAGATATATATATACATATATATATATATATATATATATATATATATATATATATATATATATACATATATATATATATACATATACATATATATATATACATATATATATATATACATATATATATATACATATACATACATATACATACATATACATATATATACATATATACATATACATACATACATATATACATACACACACACACACACACACACACACATCATAAAATTCTATATATTAGCTTGGAATTTACAAATCACCTAGTACATACTCCTATTCATAAGGTATGTATAATACCTACACTTTGGCATGGTCAAATTCTTTAAGGATATATATATATATATATATATATATATATATATATATATATATATTGTTTGGTGCATAGCCAATGAAGGAGACACTTATTTCACTATATGAGCCTTTTATATTTTTTAGAGACAATATATGATATGAACATCTATTATATTTGATGTAAGTTTAAGTCTATTTGTTTTGACCATGTTATCATGGGATAAAAAATTGTCAAGATCATGGCATTCCTATGTTACCATTCTACAACCTTAAGTACCCATTTAGTGCTTGGACCAACTTCGCTGAGCATAAATTTACTATGTCAAATTATGGTTTGTGTTCAAATGCATAATCAATTAGAGAGAAAATTAAAAATAAGAATTTTTTTAACAAAATGCATGATCACACATTCACAGATGGACATGTGTATGTTTATAAGAATATTTCTAGATTGATAAATAGTTCTAAAGGGTGCATGTCAATTAAATCCAAATATCAATTTATGGATTGTGGGAATGATACAGAGAATGACATGCCAAATAATTTTCTCATTATATTATGGTTGAGGAAATTAAGGATGTTGGAGCACGGGAATAGTTTCTTATTTACTATAATTATACTTGTCCCCCTTTCACAAAGTTAAAATAATGTAATAAAAAGAGGGCTTCAAATTGATGATCTTTCATTACCTCTTCATTTTTTACCTTAAGAACATGGATTTATAGATAAATATTAGAGGCATTTTTAATGAATATTTACAATAATAATTTTCTTTTCATGAATGTGTTTGAAAAAAATTCATAAATTAATTTTTTCCTTTAATATATTAGAAATTTAATGATGGATTTATGAATTTTGTGTTAAGTGTATTGATAATTTATTAATAATATTTATTTATTTCATTTTTTCAGTTCATATAATATAAATCAATGATCACTCCCCTCAGTCATAACACCATTGTGTAGGTGTTATACTAATGTATACATAGCCCATGTTATAACCTGATCATCTCATGCAACTTTAAAAATATGAATTATCCAAAAAGATAAAAGTTGATAAAAAGTTTGGACCCTGAAATGTATGCCAAAAGGAAAACACATTAACAAAGAGAAGTAGTACAATACATGAACTAAAAGAACAAACACATTTAATACCATAATTTTAATGATATGATAACTCATTTGTTTTATCATCCTTGTGATCATATTTATGTTGATCAAGATAGTGGTAATCACAATGAAGGTATTAATATTATGAATGAACCTTGTGACAGTACTGATGAAGAACCACTTTATGATGGTGAGGAGGTCAATGTATAGAATGAGGGCATTGATTATATAAACAAACAAAAAAAAAACCATTTTTCAAAGTCAGGAAGACTATAACAATAATTTTGAATGCAAATTTAACATTAAACTTGAATGTCATATTTAGATGGTGCAAATTTAAGATAACAACACTACCAAATTAAGAAACAAATTTTCTTTGTAAAATTATGGTTTTGTATTATAAATGTCTGTATTAATAGATACATTAATTCTAAAAAAAGTATAGGTTTATAAACAATGTTCTTATGCATATGTAAGTTATAAAAAATGTTATTTTACCTAAAGAAAACATAATCCCTACATCATACATGGTAACATGATAAATTTCATTTTCCTTAGTAATTTCATATTACAAATATAAAACATGCCTCAACAACTACATATTATTTATGAAAGAGTATGTGAATGCTACAATTTGTCCCAATATTAAGTTTAAATAACATCATTTCAAGGTTGGTGTCAATGGGTATAAAATTTCAAAGAAATTTTTGTGGCATTTCTGATTTCAACTAGCACACTACAATGTCTTTATCATTAAAAGTTGCTTGTGTAACTAGTGACATGAGATTTTGATAATAGAGTAAATGATGGGATGGTGTGTTTGTTATTTATAATCTATGAAACACATTCAACAAAATTATCCTAACAAATTCAAGTACAATGCAAAGAGTGTTATGCTAGGTCTCTCAATGGATGGGGTTAATCCATATTATAAATTTTCAACAACATATTCAGTTTGGCCTATTGTATTGATAAATTATTAAATTCCCTCATGAAATAGATTATGAAATATCATTTATTTTTGTTTTTATTAATCCCTAGAGAGAACTAGGTGAAAAACATGGATGTTTACTATAAAAATATTATAGACAAGATTCATAATCTGTGGATGAGGTGAAAATGTATAATGTTTCAATGCCACCTAAAAATAGATTTTTAAAATTCTATGGAATTCTCTATGGGGATATCCATGATTATGAATAAATTTTCATTTTGTTCAAGTTTTACTACAAAGGGAAAGGGCACTTGCCTAAGGTGAAGTGACCAACTACACTCAAGGTACTTTAGTGATTTGATAAAACATTTGTATAGAGAATGAAAAATATTTTAAAGGATCGGATATGAATATCATAGTGCAAAAAGTGAATTTAAATGGTCAGATGGAAATGAGAGAATCATCAAAGTCAATGTCTCCTAGAGATTGATTGTATCATTATAATTATGTTTGTGATGTAGTCAATATTTTTAACCAAAAACTTGGTGAAGATTATCATTAAATAATAAAGATGTAGGTTAGACACACATATATGTAATTCCTAAGGGAATTAATATATTCTCTATATCATAAATTATTTCATACTAGAAATATTTTCTAGTAAGATATCCTATTGACTCAATGTATATATAACACACAATATATTGCTCATATCAATATGTGTGTAAAAAATGTAAATAACTATATATAATAAATGGAAACAATAAATATATCACTGTAGAATTCATTATATAAAAAACTTCTCCAATGTAAGGCATGCCACCAATGTGAAAATAACCCTTGAGGTGTAGGCCTAAAAGTAGTTCCATAGCATCTGAAATTCCATAATCATATATCTTACGTCTTACCCACTCAAAGAATATCATTAGAAGCATGTGTAACATGTATATGTAGAAAATTTGGCATAGGAAAATAAGCATGATATGTGTCCATTAACAAAGATAAAAGATTTTTAAAAAAAAATGAATGTTTTATGAATGTTTTTTCCTTTTCATAAATTTGTATATGAAGTAGTTATACCATTCAAATATAAATCCAACGTGCATAATCAAGAGAAAAATGTAATAGGTAGGCCAAGAGGTGTAATCAAAAGGGAAATAAGATCAATAGGATAAATAATATGAAGCTTCTTAAAAACCTATGACTTCCCTCAAAACTTAATTCCCTCTAGGATAAAAGGTCCTAATATATATTGTCATCATCAAAAAGCTAATGTAAGTGTTTGGAATGGGATAAAAAGTCAATGGATAAGGTAAAATTCAATGCAATAAGTAATATAAACTAAGTGGCTAGAATAATGTTGAAATAAGAGAAGTAAATTACCAACATGTCAGATTTGGAACAAAGATGATGAATGTAATCTAAATCTAGGGAGGAAAGCACATGAAAGATACAATATATAGAAGATAAAAAATATGTAAAATATTTATCTATGGTTTAATAATTATATGTTGATGATGCCCTATGAATAGGAAAGCATGACTAACTTATAGGTTTGTATAAGGCATACTTTCATATCTATAAGGAGTCAAATGTGACACTATTAGTGTAAAAAATAGTATAAAAATGAGCATGGGTCATGTGAGAACTTAAATCATCAACATGATATAGTCATCATGGATAATGGGTTATAAAATCCACAAACACTTCTTGAAAATAAGTGAACGTAACAATCCATATATTTCATATGTAGTGGAGGTCTTAATAAATGGTAAAGAATGTCTTGCCATAAATGACTAAATGTAGCAACTCGTGATAATGAAACTATAGAAATAAATAACTATAAATGTATCATAATATGAAATAAACAAATAAGCTAGATAAAATACAATAAAATGTTGTAACATGTAATAAGTCCATTTCAATGTGACATAACATGTATGATGACAAAGTATCGAAATATATGTATGTTAAAACTCATGACATGAAGTGTGAAGTACTACCCAATAATTTAATCAATATATGAAGTGTTGTCATAGGAATTATTATGTATTTAAATTTGAAGACAGATATGATAATTTTTCATTAGATCATCATTGTCATAATCAAAGTTTTGAATACATTGAAAATGTTCCTTGGATTCAAATTTAGTTGAATGCATTTTATGAATTGAAGAATTAAAATATGTGTAACTATTGGTTCTATCCATTTTTGCATTCTTCATTTATAATCATGAATTTAAAATATAGCATAGTGATGATCCAAAAATGGTGCACCATAAAACAAGGTCATACATGTCAAAGAAAATACGTATTTATGTAGATTAATAGTGCCCAATATTATCAAAGATAATATTATTTGATAAATTTTCATCACCATAGCCAAGCGTGTGAAGTAAATCAACACTCTTAATATTGAATTGGGTTGTCTTATCGACCATAAAATAATCTCTTCATTACCATTTAATTGAAACACTAATAACCAAACATGTCATATGCAAAAAATGTGTCTGTAAATAATCATTGGCAATTATGCTTAGTATATTTTCATGTGTCAGTGATACACCTTTAGGAGGATAATTTTCTTTGTTGGGATAAATACCTTCTCCTTTAGATGTTGATTAATCAAGTTTTATTTTTCCTTGATAGATTAGATATTGAAGTTTATTTTTTAAAGTAAAACATTTGTTTATTATATGGCATTTGGTTTTATGGTTTATACAAAATGAAGTGGCATTATAACATTTTGGCACATGTTTTAGATAAGGTTCATGAATATATTGTAACTCAATCAAGTTTATGTCTAATAAAATCTTTAGTATATTATCTTGATTTTTGAAAAACTTATGGGGCTGATGTGGCATAGACTTTGTTAAAGTCATATTTTCTTTCTTACCTCAAATAGTATATCTACTCATGGTAGGTATATGTCTAGTAGTATGTATATCTAGTAGTAAGATGTAAGTCCCTAAGAACTAATGTAGAAACCTTAGGTTGAGTTGATATTTCCTTTGAAAGTGTGAAAGCCATAACACAAAGATAATTGAATGATTTGTAATTTTTTAAAATTAAATTATCTTTGGTATGTATTAAAATATTATTGGAAAAGATATGTTGAATATCAAGACCTAATGGTTGATATATTAATGAGTGCACATGACATCATAATATAAATATATATTCATGTATATGATCTTTGGTATCTTATTGAATGGATAAGAAAATTTAAATGTGGCATGAGGTCCATCTTAGTGATAAACTAATCTAATAAGGATTCTTGTAAGCATTGTAAATAATGTAAATATCTAATAAGTAAATAATTGAACCTCTATAAGCATCAATAATAAATTTATACAAAAAAAAATTAAGTGTTATTAAAATTTGCTCCTTAAATTATATAATAGAGATAAAATATTGGGGGATGGTATGTATGAGGATATTCAAGACCATTAAATAGTTTAAATTTTGGTATGATCAAGTCACATGGGAGAGGTATATAAAACACATCATTTGGAAGAGGATTATAAGATACAATATTGGGCATAATACTAGCATAATGCAATATTGGGAGGAGTAGGAATAATAGAACATTTAAGAGGTTCATTCAAAGGGGTGAATTGATTATTCATTTTAAACATGGGCATGCTAGAAGAGATATGATTAGAAGGTGAAAAATCATTAACAAGCACATTGTATACACATAAATTTTTTTATTTAATCACTTTACAAATAATTTCTCTTGTAAGGGCTTGTTGGCGCACCAATGTCGCTAAGTACACACCTTAAATGGTGCACTGGTAATGTTGTGGGATTCACACATGGTACTTTATGAGAGATGTGTTGTGATTAACATGCTCATTTTCTTGAGATAAAAGGGGACCACTTTCCCCTAAGATATAATTAATAAATCCCAAAATTGAGCCCTCAAAACTTAGGTATTAAAATTTAAAATTGGGCCCGATCCTAAAAATCACCCTTTAATCAAGTTTTAATCCGTGTATTTATGTGAAAATATTTTGTAATCCCCCTTAATTTATGTCTTTATTTATGATTTTTTATAGGTTTATTCATATATTTAAAATTATTCCATTTTTTTAATTAAGTGCATTTATGCTTAGTTTCTTGGGTAGTAAATTTTCCTTTGGAAAATTCATTTTTGACATGGTAGGTGTTGAAAGTCTTAGAGTCCTAAATTTATACTATTGGAGTCTCACTAACCACATCTCAGAGCTCATTGATGATAGGCAAGTGCACATTATGGTTCAAAATGACTTCAAATAACTTAACATTTTTATGTTTCCCACAATTCCTATGGATGTCAAAAATTTATATGGTATGGGACCCCATTACCCAATCACAGCATGCCACCTATATAGTTGTACACACAAATAATAATGATACATATTTCTCCTAAGATGGTAGTAAATTAGTATGACATAGGAATAATCATCCATTCATAGAAGGCCATGTGTGCATTCATAATCCTAAATGATTAAACTACCTAATAAATTTGTATGATCTCTATACCCTCATAAAATAAAAGGAATCCATGTGGAACTTAACAACACCTGGATTAGTATCAGGTAGGTATGATGTGGGAGGCACCAAAAAATAAACAATGGCCACATGTCATACCATACTCCTCAAACCCTATTACTTGTCATATAATCATATGATCCTAAGACCCTTTAGCCTATCATATAATTCCATATGGCATATATATTCCACCCAAGATGTTAGTAAATTATACAATGGAGGAGGGTTATATCCAACCAATTGATGTTGCATGTCCCATCTATACACCTGAAGATATATACAACTAAGATTACATCTCTAATGAAATATCACCCTAAAAAACCTTCATGGTGCCCATATAGACACCCAAATGACACTAGGTAGACTCCACGAGGTCATTGAGAACCAATAAGGAAAAATTAGGATGCATGCTAACACACTTTAAACACCCAATAGATCAGTTCGGCACCACCCTCAAGACATTTGGAGAGGTCAATGATCACCACTTGTATAAGTCATATCACCAAAAATGGATTTAAATCTCAATTAAATATTTAAACGTTGACTAAAAATGGAAAAAGGGACTAAGGATGAAATTGAGTTCTTACATTATTTAACATCCATATGCCACTTAAGACTTCACAAATACACTACCAAACCATAATATTTTTCATATGGGGACCTCTTATATAATGTTCTCAAGTTATTTACATGTAGGAGTGATTTGGTCTAGACAAATAATGCTAAGAATTAAATAGTTGAGATCTCATGGATTGATTTCAATAAATACTACCATCTATCATATCTTGACATTTTTTATGATAAAGATGTCATAGTTGAGTGGATGAAGAATCATGATGTTTTAGATACCTAAATAATTGGTTATAGTATTTATATCGATGGGTCAACAAATAAGATATAGACACATACATAACCAAGACCTTCACAAAGGGAATCAAGGGTTGTATGTTGATTCTCAACTAGTTTTTCATGCAAGTGACATCATGCATGTAAAAACATTATGGGTCCCTCTTATTAGCATCATTATGTAAGGAAATTAAATCCTAGCTTTAGGAGGATTCAACACCTTCAACATTGGGTAATAGGTGGCCCAATTTCAAGCCAAATTAAAGTTTTATATGATTCCATATAGTATGGATGTATCTTGTATTATTTTGCCCTCTAAACATGCATATTTTCCACCTTAGACACCTTCCATCCACCCATTTCACATAATCTACTCTAAATTTTATTATCATCACTATAGATCTCACATTGAGGATATCTACAACCACTTCTATACTCTATAGTATTTTTTCATTAATGAGAATAATATGCCCAAGATATCTAAGGTGATGAGAACTTATTTCAAAACCATTAATTCTTATAGGTAATTTCACACTAATAAGAGTAAATCAAATTTAGGGTCCTCCTTTCAAACAACCCTAATATGTGCCCATCAGATTGGATAAGCAATAATTTTCCTACCAATATGTCAATAATTTTATTGGTTAGTGCACCTATATAAGTTAGAAGCATACCCATTAGTGCATCTTTCCATTGGCCATCATTAATATAATATTTTTGTAGCTGTTGAAACCATGGTTATGCATATATCATCCTTAAATATACTATTATGTGATGATAGGCAATGGGACCCTTATGGGAATGTTCACATGCACGTGGAGGCACTAACAACAAGGATGGACATCACCTATCGTCATAAAGCTCATGAGGATGATTTTTATCACCTAAACCTATCCAATGATGATGAGGTGATTATAAAACTAATTTATACAAAGGCACTTCAGGATTAAAAAAATCTAGAAAGTAGGTCTTGGAGGAGAGACCTAGTGATACCCAACCCTAATATGACATCCCAAAGACAAGCAACAAGCTCAAAAACATTATCTTACAAAGGATCTCCATAATGGTTCCCACATATTCATTAGCCATTACTAATTCAACTGGAGAATCAATCTAGGTAAGCTCACCTATCATTGAGTAAGAATTGCACATTACAAGGGGCTCTAAGTCTCAATAGATATCCCTAAAGACCCAACCTTCTTTATAATTTAAGCCAGTTACCCCCACTTCTACAAGACTAACACCATAGGCAACTTCCTCACCTATTGGATCAGTGCAAGGCCAGGCTTCCCAAGACTCCCCTATTATTATTAGTGCTTCTAATCCTCCAATCCATAGTGTATCAATCCCCACTATTCTAATAGCTCACATTTCACTAGTTACTACTCTCATTCCTCCAAGTGTCACTATTATAGTCCCTAGTGTCATAATTATTATGGCCCCTGTAACTTTTATGGCTCTCATTATTATTAACCATTCTACTACTTATAACACTTCTACAATCCTCATTACCAAAATATTTATTCCTCTAATTTTAAGTACTCTAACTCATGGCATCCCAATTGCATCAAGTACCCTTCCATCATTGAGCTCAATTACCATCCCCATTGGGAATATTTATACATATAATGTGACAAAATTATACACAAGGCATGGATTAGTGACCTAAAATTATCAAATTTACCCATGTTTGAGTGTCATTACTTGAGTAACTATCCCTTATCCTAGACATTCTTCATGATTAAAACCAATTGCTATATATCAATTTAGAGCTAGAAACTCCACCATTTCATCTTTCACGATTGGATCCAATCTATCTTTTGGCCCTCCCAACAACCTGGTTCATTAGAAACAATTATCCTATGGGACCCACTCTCATATATCCATGGTCCCCATGGGTTTACATTCATCAAGATAATATCATATTTGAGGATGGTGACTAATCACATGAGTGTCATTGGACCTTTAGTTGAAATGATACAAGAGCATCTTAGAACCTATATGACCCCATGGGAAGATCCTTTCTCAATTCCTACTAATCCTCCCACTCCCCCACATCCATCATACACTTACATTCAAGCACCTCTTAGATTTAGTCCCCCTCAATCCATGCTTCCACCATCCACTTCAACAACTATACCCTTAATTGATACCACTTCAGGAGCTCTTAGACCAAGACATGGAGTTGAATATCTAGATGCCTTATAGGCAGAGAAGCTATAGGAACCTGAGATGGTATACCAAGGGGATCCTAATATCCAATTTAATTTTTATAAGGATACAAATAAAATGAAAATAATTATGACCCAAAGGTTCACATAAGAAGGAAACCCTCTAATGTGGTAAATAGAGGAATTTTTTTCTCCTTAACTAAGAAGAGTGAAAAAATAGGTGAGGATCCCATAATTAAAGACCCAATATTAGTGATAATGACTTCTCATGACATGACATAAAAGATAATGGAAGATTTTAAATAACAAGTGAGGTCCCTTTAGTATCAAGTAAGGAGCACCTTCCTATTTAAGTTGGTAAAAAAGGTTGAAGGAGCTCTATCTAAGTCAATTATTACTTTGGGAGAGGTGATGGAATATCTTGCACAAGGAAGTGTGTTGTATCAAAAGGCATAAACACACTTGGAGAAATTATTAGGATGGATAATAAACTAAATAAAATGGTAATTTTGATCAACAAGGGGATGTTCCCTTGGTTAAATAGCATGTCATTGGTGGACCTAAACTTGTATTAAACCTTTGTTAGAAACATGAGGACCTATTTTTAGGAATGGCTTAGAGATATGAAATAAATAAGTATCCCATTATAAAATATCATAGAAAATATGTTGGCCTACTTTAAGGAGATCAGCATCATTATGTTATTCAACCTTGATGGCACAATTATCATCATAGATGAGTTTGGGGTGAACCTCAAATGGTTTAGGTCTACCATCAACAATAAAATCACAAGTTTAAAAAGGCTAGAGATAATGCCATCATGGACTAAGCCACACAGACTATCGACAACATCAGTATGTCAATGCAATCAAGAATGCATTAAAACTCCCTCAAAAGGCTCAAAAAAGAGCTATTGAGCCACCTTTAAACCTTCCTAAGCTAGACCGAGTGGCCAATACTATTTCTCAAGATTTGGACACATAAAAATCCCAGAATAAACTAGGTCATGGTCCTATTGCAAGATCTAGTTTATTTTCAATGATTGTGTCCTAGTGATCCTAAAGAGGGAATGTTATGTCCATAATTTTTACTCCACTTTGGTTTGTCTCTTTTGATTATGTACTATTATAAATAACTTATCCTTGAGTAATATGAGTGGTATTTTATGATCCTATATGGTGTGCATCATTTATTTTATTTAAACTTCTTTGTAACTTGTTTTTAAGGTCAGATTTTCTTAATAGAAACATGTATTAAAGAAACTTGTAAAAAGTCTCCATGGTTTTTGTGTGATATTTATGAAAGCCTTCCCATTTTATCATGGTGAAGTGGTGAATTTTAGTGTTTGTGGTCAATGATATGATTCTAAATTACATGTTTATGTATTTGATTAGGAAGAGTTACATGTTATTCTAATTAGCTTATGTGATTCATCATGTTTGTTTAAAGAATTGAATACATATGTGTGCTAACAATATTATAGTTATTTTCATTAAGATATAAGATCATAGTTGGATTCAATCTTAGTTTGGTCCAATCTTATGTGGGCCCATCTATGCAAAGGTAAAATCATAGTTGGATTCATAGAGTTTTCCCAAACACTAATACCTTCATTTGATCTAGGAACCACTTCTTTCCATGCCTTAATTTATCATTCCATTTGGTTATTTATTTTATCCTAATCCACTCCTTAGGCTTAAAGACCCATCTTAACAAAAAAATGGAGTAACTAGAGTGATGTAAAACTCCCAAGTACACTGCAATGTTTGATTAAAAGTTTGAGATCATGAGGTAATAGAGCATGCCTTGATATTTATTCTATGTCTACTACATAATATATCCCAATACCTAAAACAAGTTCCCTAGGCTACACCAACATTAGTCCTAAAATGAGAGGGTAGAAGCCCCTTTGTATGATGGACTTTGGGATACTCAATATCATGGGTACACTCAAAGACACCAATAAAATATTTATACACTATTATGTATCATACCTTCATTACTATCAGTCTAACCTCCTCTAACTCTCTTTATGTCTTACATCTCTATCTAATTTCCATTTATTATTGTTATCCACCCTGTATTCCTACTACATTAGCTAGGTCAATATAGTCTCTTTCATACTAGTCTTTCATTTACTATATCATCCTAACTGATACAATTTTGAGTCTTGTCTCTATTAGGTGAAAAATATCATCCTAGATGATATAGTATTGTGTTAGTTTACATCTTTTCAGCTATATCATCTTGGATGACACTATCAACTTTGAGTTTAGGGTTAGTTTTAGGTATTGGATCCATATTTATAGGGGTTATATTTGACTCTTGAATAATATAACACACTCATCTATTTTTATTTCACTCAAATATATTCTCTTAAGTAATTAAAGGAGGAGTTAGAGGTTTATATTCTTATCTTAGAGGTATATTTTTATTTATGGTCTTTAAAGCTCAATAAGAGTGGTAGTGAAGATGTGTCCTAGAATTTGGAGTTCCCAACTAAGGATATCTAAATTTTATGATTTCCATTTGAGGTATTTAACCTATAACTTATCTTCTAAAGTTTCACTTGATCCAAAGGGGGCAATTGAGGTTCCAACGAGTCCACCCAAAGGTATCTCTATCCCTACTCTCTTTCCTTTATTTACTTACTATTTTATATATTTATTTGTTCATTATAGTTGTATATGTGTTGTTTATACTTACTTACGTTACTCCTTATATTGAATAATCTAGTATAGCTATATAATTAATTAGGTTTGTCATTTATCACCTTAGGTTGCATATTCCACCCATTAGTTGACCATTTCACCACTTATCTTGTTATTAGTTTAGTGATTTTAGCTATCTTGGATCTAGGTTACCCTTGTTCATTAGTTACTTGCATGTGGTATCCTTACTATATCCTTAATACACCCCTTTACAATCATTATTAAAATCATTTACCTATATTGAGACCTAGTGAGAGACACACCCTACGTTATAGGCTTAGGTTTTGTAACCCTTTCTTCTTAACATTTGATCATAGATTGCCCTATGATATATCTATTGTTATTATAGGTCATTACCCACTCTTAAAAGTATGTGTGGAATCTATTATTATGGCCTTGTTTATATCATAGTATATTGAGAGAAAGAGGATTTTTATAGGTCATCATATCCCATGTATACATTTTAATGATCCTCACATGAATATTATCCCACTCTGATTGAATAATTTTCATTTTTTTTCCTTTTTTCTTTTTATTTTCATCTTTGCATCATCATACATGATATTGAAACTTTTATCCCAGTTGTACCAGCAAAACTAACATAGTTTTCTTATTTTTTCAATTGTATTAGCCAAACTAATACATCTTTTCATATTTTTCCCATTGTATCATCCAACCCTTTACAATTATACATTTTATCCTAATTGTATCAAGTAGTTTGATACAATCTATGTCTCTACCAACTACCTCAGTTAACCTAATACAATTCATTTCTCTAATTATACTGCATCAATCAACCTGATATAACTTCTTGTTTCCTAGTCTTGTATCCTAATAAATGGGCTAGCCTAATACATTTTTTTTAGCATTCTTGTGTAATGAATAAAAATTACCAACCCAATATAGTTTTTTTATAGTTTAAAATGTAACATCTTATGGAATAATCTGAAGATAAAATACCTCAAAATTCCTAATGATTTTATGAAAATGATCCTAATGTTATGGAAGTAACCAATCTTGATAGATTCTCCAAAAATACTTCCATGCCTTATCAATTTTTATCTCTCAAGATCATTTTATTAATGATCGTAATATGTATTCCACTAGATCCAAACACTATGATTCATAATATAACCTTAATAAACCTTGATGAGTATACCTTATCCAATACCATGAGGTTGAAGAATAATGTGACATATAATTTATAGATAGAAAGAAAATATTTCTTCAATAACACCCCAAGAATTGGGACAAGGAACTTGTGGTTGTCTATCATATCATGATGGAACCCCATGTGGAATATCCTCCTTCCCCTAATCATAATTTTTTTACAAGACTTGGGGCAAATAATTTCATGACTTATCTCTTTCCTTATTTATCCACCGTGTTTGGTATTATACTAACATGCAAGTCTTTATTTTATAGGGCCTACACAAAGTGTTCATGTTGATATTAATGTCAATTCCACATCTAGTTCTTATCAACATGCCACTCAAGCATCTATTTCAACATAAACCACACATAATCCTATCCAATTCATCTTACAAGTAATGGGCCAAATAAAATTCAAGTTAATAATAATTCTCAAATGATGCAAATGAAAAACTAAATTATGAAAAAATGTAATCTAAGCCTCAATAGGTTCAGTGGGGAATGCAAAATCAAAATTCCCCCCACCCTCACTTAGATATTCTTTTGAAAACCTCATTCCATAACCCATACTTAGCAAAAAAATTAATTAAAGACCTTCAAAATTAACCTTTAGTCCCTTAGATAGTTGACATTTATATCAGTTGAATCACTCCTATGATCTCCTATAATGGATCAACTAATCTCAATTTTCATTTAAAGGCCTTTGGTAATCTTTACAAAGACTGGATTAAACTTAACACCTTTGTAACTACCAAAATACTAGTAAAAAAAAAAATTGGTGATGCTTTAGAATGGTAAAAATAACTAAGGTCTAACTTTATCTATGACTTGAGACTTAATTAATGCGTTGGTCCAATATTTTTAATCCAATGACTTGTTGGAAAAAAAATAGCTCACTTTATCAGTGTTAAAAAAGTATAAAAAGAAACTAATCGAGACTTTAAGCCTTCACCAAAAATGTTGAGCATAATATGATCAAAGACAATCTCTTTCACTCTTTACTACTACATTAAATCACAAATTAAAATATGTTTTTAGTTTAGACACTTGAAATTAGACACTTTGTGTTGATTTTAATCATCCCTAACTATCCCTAGTTTTTTTAATTATAATTCTTCATTACTATTCATCATCACTATTCATGCTTTACTATTCACATCTTTATTAATTTTATTAATCCTAGTTAATTAACTAATCCTTCCTTGATCATAAATTCCATGAATTTTGAATATTCACAATTTCTATAAATTCAAAAATCAAATTATCCTCACCTCATGAGGTCATCTTCTACTCCATTTCTCTTTCCAAATTCCAAATATTCCCTAAGCCCTGTCTGTCCCCCATCATTGTAATTTTATAATATTATCATCCTCATATTTATAATTTAATAGTATACCTCATATTCCACTTAATTCCACTTACCAATTTTATATTATATCTTCCTCCCAAATGAAGTTTATATTCATTTATGAGTCCCACATGTTCTCCACTCTAATTTTTAAATCAAGATTCTCACTTTGAATTAAAACCATTTTTTATTCTCATCCCTTGATTATCATTTTAATATGGATGGTTCACATTTATTTCAAAATTCTATAGATTAGAGGTTCTTCCTCCAATTTACTCAAGCTTATCTATTCTAGACTTACTATGCATGAATCATTCTAGGAGCTTTAATTTTTTTAACATTTTCATCACTCTTTCATGCCAAGCCAAAGCCAAATCAAGTGTAGACAAGGGGAAATACTTCCCAAATATGGATTTGACATTACCAAGACCTCTAGCTATACAAGCCGATCTCAACCTCTTTAAACTAATTTTAAAGCATATCTTCAAGGGAGATAATATTGTCATTTCATCTTTCCAATTACATTTCATGCCTTTTAGTCACGTAGCTTAACCTAGGGATTAGACTTGAGATGTTATGTCTTCCATTTGTTTTTAATTTATTCACCAATAATTGAATAATCTTTTTTGGATTTCTAATCTACATAATGGTACACTCGGTGGGACTAATTTTCACAACCCACACTTCATTTTATTTTTATTTTTTTTGATGATTTTATTTGTAGAAAGTTTATAAACATAGCCATGAAAATAGATATAACTTTAACTGTGACTATTTTTTCTTTCTATTTTTTATAAGGTAGTGCAATTTTTTTTCAGCTAACACTTTTAGAAATTCCGTAGTAATCTAAGTTATATTTTAGGAGATTTTGTTGTTTTACTCATTATTAGTTTTTATTTTAAAATCGGCCATGAAAATGGCTATAAATTTTCATCTATTTATTATTTATTTCTAATTTTTTTATAGATGGTGTGATTTTCTATTATGAACTATTTGTTCAAATTTCATCAAAAACCTAATTATAATTTTTTAGATGTCTTCACTTTACTAATTGTCCCTTTTTCATTTTTATTTATTTTATTTGGGTTTTTTTTCTTATCTTTTTATGTTTGTAGGTTTATTTGTTTTACATAGTTTCTAACTTTTTTTTTTTTTTTGGTGTTTTTTAATGTTAATATTCATATTTTTTCAAGTTATATTTTCCTAAAGGCCACTCAAAACAAACAAAAAAATACTAGTTAGTTTGATACGAGACCTTGGCCAAAGAAGTGGTGTTCAAAGTAAACAAATCAATCTTCCTACACATTTAAATTTGGACACTAAAATGAATCCATGCTTCAATTTGGGTTTTTAAAAAAACTTGTTCATTTTTTATGTTCTTTAATTCCTTACAAGTTTTGTTTGAATTGTGTTTTGTGAATAATTTGTTTGGGTATGCTCTCCCCATTTAGGTGACTCACAAATGCAAAAATTCTAATTCAGTTTGTCATGAATATTCATTAGTCCAAATAATACCTTCCATGTTTTTATTTTTAGGGTTTTTAATTTGGATTTCATCGCATTATTACAAGCCTCATAGGGTGTGGTGACTGGGAATTGATATCCCAGTGTACGTACCAACTTCATACATCTTATGGGGTATACAAATGGAAGATAGCTATGATTAGGGCCAAGAATTATTCCCTATAGATAATATCATGAAGGTAAGGGGAAACCCTACATAAATCCATTAGATAACATCTTCTAAGAATCCAATTCTAATATCACTACTATATAGAAGGTAAGGCTAGCATGGTTATGGTGGGAACAAGACCCCTCTTGTTGATTACTGATTTGGATTTCTTCTTAGATGTATTTTTGTGTCCATGTACCTCCTATTATCATTTGTATATAGGGACCATCTAGATAGCCCATTGTAAAAAAATTAGATGCCTCTTTTGTCATGAATCATACATTGATGTAGGGGTGTAAAGGTAACAGCCCCTGAAGTTCACCTTTTTTGTATGAACCTTGAGAGAGAAGGGGGGATACAAAACCTACCAATAATTGAAATAATTTTTTTAATTAACTTTAAACTTTATAATCATGTCTTAAGGATATGTTTCAAAAGGTTCAATACATGTGATGTAAACTCTAATTAGTTACTAAAGTGCCTTTTAATGCTTGTGTTTTATTGCTTGATTATTGTGTTGAAACCTTGTTTAATCTTGAGACCAAATTAAACAAACCAAGTCCAAATCCAAAACCAATTTTAAACCCACACAATGAAGCATTAGTTTGCCAAAATTTTGAGTCAAACAAAATTTACATGTTGAAACTTAGTCTCAGTACCTTATTTTTATTGTCCTAACCACACCATTAGGTTGTTGAAATTAAACAAAAATCCTTGTCCTTTAAATTCCAATTATCATTTAAAACTAAGTCAATTGTCTATTTGAATATTAGAACTGATCCCAATTTCTTGTCAAACTTGTGTTGTTGCATTATTTAATTTATTGAAAACCTAAGTGCAACTTCAAATGTTAAATATAATTTGTCTTCCAATTCTTTAAAAAATTGATATCTAAATAAAATTTGGATCTTGATTCAACATTTCAAGAATCCAAGTTTATAAAGTGCCCAAACCTCTTATCAAAATGAAGATCATAGACTTAACCATGCCTATATATACATTTAATGGGGCTATTTATAACCCCTTATTTGATGAGGAAGTGGTTTACACCCTTATGGATATGACTATTATGTAGAATATGAATATGAACAACCATATCTTGCTAATGTGTCATCCAGTTTTGAGTTTGAGCCGCATAATCCATTTCTTCCAACTGTGTTAACTTTTGCTAATCAAGGCCAATTATACTAACCCATGATAAATAACGACAACATTAAATCCAACATGTGATATTTGATATCAAACAAAGACCCAATCCTATGTACTCTTGCAAACATACCACCTAGTGATGACTATCTATAGGACCAATTCTCTATATAACTATTCAATAATAAAGACTAAAATCTTGTTAGATTGTTAGAAATGGGTGATAATTTTCATCCTAGAATTCATGTAGATAAATTAAAATATTTGGTTAGGAAACCCAAACAAGCACATCTTGTGTTGCTAGATGATTAATCAATTACTAGCCAAAACCTCACTTCTATCCAAGCTTTGGTAGTATCAAACAAAGGAAAAGAGAAACTAGTTAATCTTCCCACCCAAATCTAATTAATCATTGCACAAATACAATCGAATAAATAGATATTGTATACTTTAGTCAACTCCTTTAATAGTCTCCAAGTTCAAAATTCTACATTGGTAGAGAGAAATATTCCAATAGAACATCCATTAGATTTATCAAACTATTAAATGTATAATCTAGATCACTTCGATAAAAAGACATTGGTTGTAGATATGTTTAATACACCTCTAGCTAAAACTAATTTAGCAAAAAATCTTGATTTGAAAGTCCTTGTAGACTCTAACCAATAGGTGGTGGATAATTCTCAAATGAATTCTTTCAACCCATACCAAGTATTATCTAAAACACAACAAAAAATTATTCTATCTTGCCCACAAGTTCCTCTTTCTAATGTTCTAAGTACCTTGACACAATAAGTTGATGCTACATATGTACCACAATAACAAGTTCCAAGTACTATGCCTTGTCAAGTGGAAACTAGTACCCAACCTCCAAAGGGGGTAGATAATTCTTTACTCTAACAAGTGCTAAATAATACCCCACATCAATAGGTGGAGACTAATGTTTCTGTTTCAAGCCACAATATCCCATAGCTTGAAACTTATGGTTAAAATTGTGCTTGATTCTAATCAACAATTTCATTATAAAAAATGTTGACTAATGCCTTATCAACATTGTTTAATACACAATGCATTCTTATTAGTCAACTAAGAGTTACTTATATTCAGTAAGGGGCTTCTTCAAGTCAACAACAGGTCCCTCCTATATGATGGATTCCTATAAATCAATATTAGGTCTATTTCTAATCCCAACAAGTACCATCATGTGTTCAAAAAAATGTACCTCCATCCAAACCTCAGTTCCCTCCATACCAAAACCATTCTCAACAAACACAGTACCTCCAACAAGTACCACATCATCAATATAACTCTAATCTAATAATTACTATTCTTGGAAGAACCAATGGTGTACTAAATTTCCAATAGTCTATGTTACATCACTTTCAAGGTCAAGGTAATCCAAATATGACCATCCAACAAAATGTGATTGTTCCATCTCATTCTGGACCTACCTTCCAAGATTTTCAAGAGATTAAAGACATAATTTCAGCCATTAAATCAGGTAATCAGACTAAGAAATTCAAGCTTGATGATATATGTTCTTAACCATTTTCCATGAGCTATATGCAAGTACCTCTCCTACATCACTTTGAGATGCCCAAGTTTGATAAATAAAAAGGTAAGGGTGATCCAAGGGAGGATTTAAAAGAGTTATTCATCACATGTCAATGAGTTGTTTATAGTAATATATATTTGCTTTGCCTATTTCCTCATAATTTGGTAGGGAAAGTATTAGAATGGTTCCTAAGTCTACTAAAGAATTACATTGATGACATGGATGACTTGTTCAATAAATTTTTCCAACATTTTTTTACAATTTAGAACATGAATTAACCATGGTTGACTTATATCAAGCAAAAGAAAGAGGAAGAGGAAGTTTAGATAATTATATTCAATGGTGGCATCCATTGGCAATCTGAATTGGACATAATATTTCTAACAAATAATTAGCTATATGTTCACAGCCAATATTCAATTTAATGTGGCTCATAATATCAAACTCAATTGTGCCAATACCTTTGAACAAATCATTTTCAACGGATTACAAATTAAATGAGTACTCATTAACAAAGGTATTATGAAAATTTGCTCATATAAAAAAACTAAAAAACAAATCTTAGGCACAAGCTTCCACACAAGCATAAATAAATATGGTAGAGAAGACTAAACCCTTATTGAGATGGTATTTTAGAAACTAGTCACTACCAACATGATCATATGGCCAGTACCAAGACCTTTTCCCATAAGTCAACTTAATCTTGATTGATATAGGGATAATGATTTTTGTGACTATCATAGGGTCAAAGGGCATACTATTCATACATGTGCACAACTTCATCATCTCTATCAAGACTTAATTGAGAATGATGAGATAGAGTTGGATAATACAAAGTTGACAAGTAATCAAAATTTTGGTATATATTAGAATCCATTCCCATAACATAATAATCAAAATCAAAACTAGCAATAAGCCAATAACTAAAATCAGAATAGGATGCTAAATAATCAGTAGCAACAACAAAATAAACAATAGTAGAACCAACATCAAGGTCATTGATACCCAAGTTAGTTACAATATTATCCCTTAGGATTATAATGTTATAGGTTGTATTTCAAGTGGGCAAGTAACTACCATTAAGATAAAACCCCTTATATGTCTATTCTTGGATCTTAACCTTAATCATTTGGTAATCCTCCTTTGGTTTGACCAAGAGTTATCATATCAGGTTCTCATCAACCTTCATCTAATTACAATAACCCTCCACCAAATTAAGGTTGTGCAATCGTAACTTGATGTGATAAGGTTACCATTCAAGGTCCTATACCTCCTCCTAACCATCCTATTCAAGGTCTCCCACCTTAAAAAACTAAGTCAAATATCCCCATTAATGATAAAGCATATGATATTTTGGAATAATTATAGAAAATGTCTGTGTCAATTTCCATTTTAAACCTCTTGCATACATCTAATGTCCATAAAAACATATTGAATATGCTTTTGAGTCAATCCAAAGTTATAATCAAAATTACACCTGATAAATTCCAAACTCTTATAAGTCATTTGACTCCTGGACAATAAGTTACCTTTGATCAAATAGACATGTCACACCTTAGAACTTTTCACAATTACCCACTATACATAGGGGGCATATTTTCTCATAAAAAGATCAAATGGGTGTTCATAGATAATGTCCTAGGACTCAACATTGTGACCTTGAGGCTAGTCAAACATTTGGGTTACGTAGCTAAATAGCTTCAGCCAAACACCATTATCATCAAAACATATGATAATGAGGAGTATGAGTCTCAAGGTATCATCTTTTTACCAATTGACATTGGGCGTTTAACCCATGATACTCTATGCCAAGTTCTAGATCTGGAATTATCAAAGAATTTACTTCTTGGGTCACCATGCATCCATGAATTGCATGTCATGCCATCTACCCTTCAGCAGTGCATTAAGTTATCCCATTTTAGGTCAGAGGTTACCATTTTTGCTGACCTACAACTATACCAATTTTGTAAGCATTTAGAGGTGGAATATGAAATATATAATTATCATTTTAGCCTAAATCCTATTCTTGAGAAAGGAAAAGATGTGGTTGATTAACCATGAGAATCTAATTATGTATACCCAAGTATATTTTCCTCCACTTTAGTTTTCTCACCTACAAAAGTACCCAATCACTTCACTATTCAGAAGAATGGCCTTGGGGATTATAAAATTGGTGATGTTTTTCACATTACAAAATTGCCTAAAACACAAAAAGCATATGGCAGGCCTCAAAAACAAGCTCCCAAAATGGAATGGCATAAAAAGAGCACTTCCCATCAAATAGGAACATTGTATTTTATCAAGGGTACTTCAAAAGAATAAGAACAAATCTAAGTTGATGATGATTCCTTATTGTAAAATTATGACTTCACCACTTGTTGCCAAAATACAAAATATCATATTCCAAACTAGATCATGGATCATCAAGCTTAGAAAGGCAAAGGCCAAGGGGAAATGCAACAAGGAATCATTAAACCAGTATTACCTATCAAACACAATGGATCTTGGGGTATTGGATACAAACTACTTAGGGGTGACCCCTTAGATCTCCTAAGTGACTCTAATTTATCGACTAAAAATGGCAATGTTTATAATGACATAGAGTCTTATCATAGCATTTATGATGATTTTGATGAAACAAACCTATTTGATCCCAACACTATTTTTACCATTGTCATTGTACCATCATATTTCCCTTTATTCCTCCATCACCCATAATTAATTGACTAGGACCAACACAATGCATATGTACCATTAGATAATTGGCAATATATGAATTCATGGGCCATAGAGATAATGTACCACTTGGTGATCTTAAACAAGGTTTGATATTAAACTAGACCATGTTTCCTATTTTGGAGAGAAGATGACCTTCTTTGGTCAAAAATTAAAAGATAAATAAAATCAAACATTGAGGTCCTAAAGTGAAAACCTCTTTGAGGCACTTTTGGAATGGGGTAAAAGTAAATATAAAGATGATTCCCATGGTGAAAACATGTTTTAGGCACCATTGGATGGAGAATTTCTCCCTCTCTCAAATGAAACCCAGGCCTGCTTCAGTCCATGAATTTCATGCCATTTAGGAATTAGTTTAAAATAACAAAAAACATTTGATCAAATTATTCAATATTATCCACATGTCTTTACCCAATGGCTTTTGCCACATCTCAAGGATTTAGACTCTTCCTGCTTAGGAGAACTCGATGAGCCAGTCCAACTGCTAGATAAAGATAAAAAATATACTCAAATTTTGTTTAATTTCCTCAAGAAGAAAGAGTAAAACTAAAAATAAGGGTAAGATTGGTAGAACCTTGATTTGGTTTGTTGATGGTGATTAACCTGCAAGAAAGAAACTCCTAGATGCATAAGCTCTTGATAATAATTACAGATGGATTTCACCTCCCAGGCTCCTCTCTTCTTATAGGCATAAGTAGAAGGTAGAAGTGAAGGTTAAACTAGGTTGTCTAATTATAAATTATCCATGCAAAGGCTTGCAATAGGATTTAGATAATTTATAATTATAAAATCAAAGTGGGTAGTTTGCATGTTCTTGGTTGGGGAGGTGCACCCTGACCATCGATGGTTGAGGGTAAAGGGTGAAAAGAGGTAAAATATTAGGTTAAGTTATTTAAGTTAAACTAATTATGGGTGAGCTTGATTAGGGTTTAGAGGATTATATTGGTCTTAAGAAGGTCCTAAGGCATTCAAGGGTGACCTCAACATTCAAAATTATAGTGTGCAAATTTTTGGTGTTTACATTTTTCCCCTTTCTATTATGGAGCCTAGAATCAACTAGCTACAAAACAAAAACCGAGTTGGTCAAAGGTATGTTGGTTACCCTAAGTATGTGAGGTGTTCCCTCTCAAATTCGAAGGTGATGAGGTAAAGAAAAATTAGGTGTGGGTTTGACATGGTTGGTGAAAGTGATGACAAGGGTAGACCTCATGGGTACTAAAGTATGAACATGCACACAAAGTGTAAGAAAAGGTGTGATAGCTAAGACTATATAAAGAGAAGGTTTTCATAGCTGATAACAATAAACATTGATTCTAAGGGATAAGTAACTAGTGTATTATGTGACCACATGTAGGTGTTGTGGTTGGGTATACATGTTAGTCTCCTAGATAAGGTCAATGTTTTTATGGGTATCTGAGGTAGGAAGTGTTCCTATGGAAAACACAAATAGGTCAAGTGTCTTGGGTATGTGAGGTAGGAAGTACTCTTGAAAAGACAAAATTGGGTCAAATAAGTGTGAGGTGGCATAAGTTCAAAAGGTGGTCAACATGGAAATGTTGTCTCTACAATCAAAGGACCAGGTAAAATGTGCACTAGTTGGGCTAAAATAGACCAATGGCGAGATGATGAGGTGATAAAGGTAAGAGGAGAAGGTAGACTCCATGGGTGGCTGATAGGTTGGTAGAGAAATGTGATCTCTAATGGTTAGTTTAGGTAATGGTTCTAAGTGGTGGAAAAAAGTGATCTCCAATGATTAGTTCAAAAAGGTAAGGTTGGGTTATGGAGAAAAGTATCTCCGATGGTTAGTGGTGTTCAAATTGGTTGCCTAGTTTGAGGTACCACTTGGTTTGGTAAAAAGGTGCTTCATTTCCTAGTAAAAGGGTACAAAGTGGGTAGTTGTGGGTGTTAATGACTTGAAAAAGGAAGACATGCATCTTAATAAGGTGGTTATGAAAGTAGGAGCAGGATAAATGCTCTAATTGGAAAAGACCATAATGGAAAGATGGGTGGGCTTATGAACATAAACCCTTCATGATTTCCTTAGCTGTTAATTTGATGGTTAAAAAGGTAGCTTGATCATGAAGTGTTAACTAATCTCAAAATCCCTTGATTTACTAGAGGGTAAAAGGGAGATGGGTGAAAAAGATGGATGCGTGGTAGTGTGAGCTTCTTGTGGAGATGGCTTGCCCCTTCTATAGGTAACCTAGGAATCATGATATACAAGTCCATGCTTCATTTTAGGTGTAGACTGATTGATGTGGGAAATCAACTAATGATAGTGTGAAAGCTAATTATGGCTTTCTTGGGATTGCTTTGCTATTTTTTTTAATGGGGTATTTTTATTGATTTATTTGATGGTGGTAGGAAGCTGATCGATGTGGGAAGCTTTTATGTGATTGTTGCTTTGATAAATATGACTTAGCCATCCTTCAATGGAGTTGTCTAAACTTTAGATCTACATATGTTGATAGCTATCCTTCAAGGGAGCAGTCTATATTTTTAAGCATTGTTTGGTAGGTATGTGTATCCATCCTCCAAGGGAGTGGTTTTCAATGCTAGAGATGTGACCCAAGTGATATTTGGTATCTCAAATAGATTTATATTGATTTAAATATGGATGAGTCTATATAGTCATAAGGCTTTCCTTTATGGGGGTGAAACCATAGCACAAGAAGGTTGATGATGGGTGAAAGAGGTTTAAGTGACAATGACCATGGGGATCCATCTTATAAAGGTTGGAAAGTACTATGAAAATCATGCCATGGGTAGACTCAGGGTACCCATGTTCAATATTAGGCTAAAAAGTTGTGATAGATAATCACATGGTCCTATTTATAGTTAGTTGTCCTTAAAAATAAGGAAATGAAGGTGGTATGACACCAAGGGATGAGCTTAAGTTAGACACAAGATGACTAAGGAACTTTTTCTTAACAAAAAAACATATAAGAGCATAAATCATTGAGTGGTTTAAGCTCAAACATGCCCTAGATCAATACTTACGCATGAATGGTTTGGGCCAATCAGGGCTAAAGATGTCCCCTAGTTAATTTATGACACTTGAAAATACATGGATAATATGTTTGGAGTGATGATGGTTAAGTAGGTAGAATGGAACAAAATGATTCCATTTGTCTCCGTAAATTTGGTTAGGTGACGGTTGCTAGACTTTGCTTGGATTACAATGATGGTTGGTTTTTGGGTTGGTTAAGTAGGTTTAGGTGTTGGTTTAGGTTGGCTTTATAGGTGTACATTGAAGCATAAGTGCCAAGGGTTGGTTTGGTCATTGTTTAAAGTTGGTAGGAAAAAGGTTAAGGTTCAATTTGGCTATTGGTTAATGTTTGGGTTATTGTTTGGTCAAAGATTTGGAGGGATAATTCCCCCAAATGCTCTTTCCATGAATGTTGAGGTAGAAAAAGATTCCCAAGTAAAGATGTGGGTTAGTAAAGAGGTTTTAGGAAGGATGAAGATGAATTAATTTTTCTCTAAAGGATTGTTATTTTTTAGTTTTGAGTTCAAGTTGTAGGTGGTGGTTCAGGTCGGATCGTCGTTATGGTGATATGGCAAGGGAAATATTGTTGGGTCAAATTTGGGCAGGCTTGAGGTTTAGAAATGATGTTGGAAACATCATCTTGAAATAGAGGTGAGGTGGACAAGATTATATAAATTTCCCAATGAGGGAGCTTAGGTGAGGTTTAGGTAGCTTGGATAAAAGGGTATCCAAGATTTAAGCAATCTCAAATGAAGGGTTGATGTTAGTTTGTGTTGATAGATAAGTTGTTTATGGTTGGATTAAAAGTTGGGTTGATCATGGTTGATTGATTTGGTTTAGAGGCTAGTTTGATTAGTTTGGGGAGGTAATATGGGTGGTTTATTTGGATTGTTAGTTGGGTTTTCTTGTTTGTTTGGTTTGTTTGATAAGGTAAGGTGACAAAGATTTGACCCTATTTAAAAGGGAGCCAAACCAAAGATAATGTCATTAGATAGATGAAAACTAGAATATTATAGAGGAATTGGATGGGTTTGATTTTAGTTTAGTTTGGGTTAGATTTAGTTATAGGTGAGATGTTTTGAGCTTGGGTTGGCTCCATTAAAAGGGGAAGTGGAAGAGGTGGGTTGGTTTCCTTAATGATGGTTTTAAAGGAAAGTTGAGAAGGCTCTTCTTGGTCAACAAGTGGTTGGTTAAAGGTTGATTATTCCATAGTGATGATTTCAAAAGGAAGTTGAAAAGGGTGCACTTATTTAACAAGTATATTGATTGGGGTTTTGATTATGCTTTCCCTAGTTATAGATGCACTAAAAACCAAATCTAATGGGTGAACCTCATTGCTTTGAGGGTTTTGGTTATTGGTTTGCATAATAATGGGATAAAAAAGAGGTTAAATTATTTATTGCTTGAAAACATTCAAGGCTAGGTTTGGGGAACATGGAGAATATAATTTGGAACCTCCTTTTGATCAATAAGGTTTTGGATGATCATCTCAAAATATCCACATTTATCTACCGCATGTCCATTTATACGATGATACGTATAAAACTCATTCTCTATGAACCAAATGAATTTTAGAAGAGAATAATTTATAGGTTTGATTTGAGGGAGTCTAATGATATAAGCAATTAAAATTTTGTCAAGGATTGAATCATATGATTCCCCGAGTGGGGTATACTTCCTAGGAAGAGGGTGCACCAATGGCTCTTGAGGTTTTGAGCTAATTAGTTGGTATGTTGAATTTAGTTGGTCGAATAAGTTAGATTTACTTGAAAATTTTAAGTGACTTGATGGGTTGGGTATGCTTGATAAAGTTGGCAGGTTAGAAAAATTTGGTCAATAGTTATTGGTTTGATTTGGTGAGGTTGGTTGGTTTAATAAGATTGGTGGGTTCAAAAAGTTTGGTTGGTTGGATAAGGTAGATAAGGTAGGTTTGTTTGAAATATTGGGTAATGTTGAGGTATTTGATAGATTTGACATGGTTTATATGGTGGGTAGGTTTGATATGGTAGGGTGGCTTAAAAATTTTGGTTGGTTCAATATTGTATGTTGATAGTTATTGGTTGGATTTGATAGGGTTGATAAAGTTGATAAGGAGGGTAAGGTAGGTTGGCTTGATAGGTTTGATAACATTGGTAAGGGTGATAAGATTGATTGGTTAGAAAAAAAATTAATATTTGTTGTATGGATGATTGTTAGATTGATTTGATGAGGTTGATAAAGTACATTGATAGTGGTTGGGTCAATAGTTGTTGGGTTGATAGTTATTGGTGGTGTGACTAGGGGGAAATACCAAGTCTTGATTTTGAGATAAATAAGGTTGACACAAAGTATGTATAAGCTATTGATATGATGGTTGAGGTAGGTAATCAAAATTTTAACATGGTTGAGGTAACTGATATCGTGGTTGGAATAGGTAACCCAAAAATTAGTGAGGTTGAGATAGTTGAGGTGGGTTATGACAAGGGTTTAATAAGGTTTTAAAGGTTATTGGTTGGTTGAGGTGATGATCAAGTGGTTGTTTCAATTGGTTTTGTTTGAGGTCAAATTGATTGTAGGCAAGGTTGGGTTAGTTTTAAGTGAGGTTGGGTTGATTTTAGGTGAGGTTAGGTTGATTGTAGGTGAGGTTAGGATGATTATAGGTGAGGTTAGGGGTATAAGTGGATCTTGATGCAAGGTAACAATCTAAGGAAAGAGGGTTGTCTTATAGGAATCTAAAAAAGTTAATATCTCCTAGATAAACTACAAGAGGGATCTTCATTGAGTAAGGTAGTAGAGATGAGGTGGATAAAGGCAAAATGGTAGAAGGTTTCCAAGGGAAGTTAGATTCCTAACAACTCAAACAAAGAGAAGACAAGAAAAATTCAAATAATATAAAACATACACTAAATCACATTAAATATTAAGGTTCTTTTGAGTCTCTCTTGTGGCTTATGCCTTAATTTTGAATTGTGAGACTCAACTAGGCTTGTAGAGCAGGTACTAGTAAATAATTCTATGGTTGGGTTTCAAGCAGTGTTCAAGGGCTCAAAAAGAATATATATTAGAATCACTATTCGGCTTGGTATTGGGGCCTAACACCTCAATTCACACACCATATAAATAAAGGTGTTGAGTGCTTAGCTAATATATATCGATTTCTAGAGTTTATACTTAGCTAGAGAGATGAGTCGGTTCTCCCCTTGGTAATAACATCTAAGTAGGATTGTCAAGAAAGGGTAAGGTGAGTAATAGGAGATGAAATCTTAGTTGGGCCTTGCCTCAAGTTTTTTTATGTTTAATTGATGAAGGTGGTTTAGTTTAGTGTGTGAAATAAAAAGTGATGTAACAATAGGATTACTTTAATTTAATTAAACTATGTGAGCTAAACTTGCAAGAAATCGATGTATGAACTTAATTTTAAGCCCAAAAGAAAGTTTTGATTTCATTAATGAGCATAGAATAGAGATAAGATGCAAGCAAATAAGAACCTAATTAAAGACACAAGGGTCACATCGGGTGTGCCAAAAAAATTATACTCAAATTTTGCATTATTTCCTCAAGAAGAAAGAGTAAAACTAAAAATAAGGGTAAGGTTGGTAGAAATTGAATTTGGTTTGCACTCCATGATTTAGATAGCTATGAGAGCTCCTCTTTGGCTTGGGAGGATGATTTTCAAATAATAAATCACTAAAGCAAAATTTTTTATTAGATAGATAGTTGAGTGTATTGTCTAGCAATAGCTAGATCCCAAAAGTGAGAGTTTTCTTAGGGGCTATCAATCCACATGTTCTAGACAATTTAGCTTATAAACAGAATAGGAAAGTACTAGCATCAATAAATCAAAAGGTATTAAAATTGAATACAAGAATACTTGCTAAGAAATATTCTAAAAGTGATTAAATTAGTGACAAACTAGTTATTACTAGTGTTAAAGGGTTGAGGTATGCTTCAAAAAATCTAAAAGGGGTCTGTGAATAGGCAAGAATATATAAAATTAGGTTTGATTAGGTGTAGGTAGGTGAAATTAACTTATTGGTTTTCACTACCATAGTGACCATCAGTGGTTGGGTTGATCGTTGGTGGTTAAGGTGACCGTCAGTGGTCAAAGTAACCATTGGTGATTGGACAGACCATCGACGATTGAGTCAACCATCGATGATAACTATGTTTAGATCTAGGTTGGTAAAAATGCTAATGGACAAGATCTAAAAGATGGATTCTGATAGATGGGTAAGACCTAGGTTGATTTCAAAATGGAAATAAAGTAGATAAATACTGAGAAATAAGTACTTATCTTACAAGAAGTTGATTGGGTAGATGATTGATGTAGTTGACTTGTTGGTGTAATATAGCTTAATTATGATAGAATAATAGTACCTAAAGACTTGATGAGGAGGTGGTAAAAAATTGGCTCTCTAACATGGTAGCTAGTTCACTACATTGTTGATGGTGATTGACCTAAAAAAAAGAAACTCGTGGATGCATAAGCTCTTTATAACAATTGTATATGGATTTCACCTACCAGGCTCCTCTTCTTATAGGCATAAGCAAGAGGTGGAACTGAAGGTTCAACCAGGCTATCTAATTATAAATTATCCATGCAAAGGCTTACAATAGGATTTAGATAAGTTATAATTAAAAAAATCAAAGTGAGTAGTTTGCATGTTCTTGGTTGAGGAGGTGCACCCTAATTGTCAATGGTCAGGTTGACTTTGACAGTCAGGGTACACCTCCCCAACCAAGAACGTGTAAACTACCCACTTTATTTTTTTAATTATAACTTGTCTAAATCCTATTGTGAGCCTTTGCATGGAAAATTTATAATTATATAGCCCCATTGAACCTTCACTTCCACCTCTTGCTTGTGTCTATAAGAAGAGAGGAGCCTGGGGGGTGAAATCCATCAACAATTATTATCAATAGTTTGTGAATCCAAGAGTTTCTTTCTTGTAGGTCAATTACCATCAACAATCTAGTGAACCAACTACCATGTCAGAGAGATAATTTACCATCGCCTCTCCATCAAGTCTTTAGGTAACATTATTCTATCAAAATCAAGCTAGATTATACCAATAAATCAACTACCTCAACCATCTACCCAATCGGCTTCTAGTAAGACAAGTATTTATTTCTCAATATTCATCTACTTTATATCCATTTTGTAATCAACCCAAGTCTTACCCATCTCTTAGAATCCATATTTTAGATCTCATTCATCATACTGTTTACCAACCTAGATCTAGACATAATAACCATCGATGGTTGACTCAACCACCGATGATCTGTCTAACCATCAATGGTCACCTTGACCATCGATGGTTACCCCAAAAACCGATGGTCACTATGGCAGTGAAAACCATCAATTTAATTTCACCTAAATATACCCAATCAAACTTAATTTTTAATATTTTTTCCTATTCATAGACCTCTTTCAAATTTTTGAAGCATACCCCAACCCTCTAGCACTAGTATTTATTAGTTTGTCACTAATTTAATCATTTGTAGCATATTTCTTAGAAAGCATTCTTGTATTTAGTTTCATTACCTTTTGATTCATTGATGCAAGTACTTTCCTATTCTATTTATAAGATTAATTGCCTAAAATGTGTGGATTAATAGCCCCTAATAAATCTCTCTCTTATGGGATTGAGTTATTGCTAGTCAATCCACTCAACTATCTATCTAACAAACAAGTTTAGTTTAGTGCTTTCTTATTTGTAGGTCATCCTTCCAAGCAAAAGAGGAACTCTCATAACCATCTGGATCACAAAGCACAAACAAAATATAAATTCTACCAACTTTACCCTTCTTTTTAGTTTTTCTCTTTATTCTTGAGGAATTAAAACAAATTTGAGTATAAAATCGGGGCAAAATGGTAGAAGGTTTCCAAAAGAAATTAGATTCCTCACAACTCAAACAAAGAGAAGACAAGAAAAAGTCAAAGAAGATAAAATATATGTTAAATCATGTTAAATCTTAAGGTTCCTTTTAGTCAGTCTCTCTTGTGGCTTATGCCTTAAGTTTAAATTATCTGACTCAAGTAGGATTGTAGAGTAGGTAATAATAAAGAAGTATGTGGTTGGGTTTCAGGTAGTATTTTGGCACTCAAAAGGAATCTATATTAGAATCAATATGTGGTTTGGTATTTGAGCCTACCCCCTCACTTCACACATCATAGTGATAAGGGTGTCAGGTGCTTATTCAATATATACCAATTTCCAGAGCTTATACTCAACCAAAGAGCTATGTTGGTTCTCCCCTTGGTAATGACCTCCAAGTAGGATTGCTAAGAAAGGGTAAGGTGACCACTAGGTGATGAAATCCTAGTCAGACCTTGTTTCAAGTTTGTTTGATTTTTAATTGATAAATGTGGTTTAATTTCGTGTGTACAACAAAATGTGATGTTACGATAAGATTACTTTGCTTTAATTTAAACTATGTGAGCTAAACTTGCAAGCAATCGATGTATGCACTTCATTTTAAGCCCACAAGAAAGTTTTCATTTCATTGAGCATAAAATAGAGAGAAGATGCAAGCAAATAAGAACCCAAGTAAAGACACAAGGGTCCCAACAGGCATGCCAAAAATGTTATACTTAAATTTTATTTTATTTCCTCAAGAAGAAAGAGTAAAACTGAAAATAAGGGTAAGGTTGGTAGAACCTAGATTTGGTTTGCTAATGACGATAGACCTGGAAGAAGGAAACTCCTAGATGCACAAACTCTTGATAAAAATTACAAATGTATTTCACCTCCCAAGCTCCTCTATAATTATAAGCACAAGCAAGAGGTGGAAGTGAAGGTTCAACTGGGTTGTCTAATAATAAATTGTCAATGTAAAGGTTTGCAACATGATTTAGATAAGTTATAATTAGAAAAGAAAAGTGGGTAGTTTGCATGTTCTTCATTGGGGAGGTGCACCCTAATCATCAATGGTCAACCTGACCAATGGTAATCGAAGGTAAAGGGTAAAAATAGGTAAAATACTAGGTTAAGTTAGTTAAGTTAAACTAACTATGGGTGAGCTCAGTTAGGGTTTAGAGGGTTAGATTTGTCCTGAGAGGGTCCCAAGGTGATTGAGGGCTACCTCAACATTCAAAATTATGGTGTGCAAATTTCCAATGTCTATAATAAAGATCAATGTATCACTCTACCTACTATTTTAGAAGATGGTTCCATATTACTTATGCAAGACACCACTAAAGTTAATATTTGAAAACATGATGCTACTAAAGGAATCAAACTTGGTACGTCCCTCATAGAAGAAGAATGTGAAGTCCTTACTTCTCTTCTCAAATAATTTGGAGACATTTTTTCATGGTGTTATTTAGATATGTTAGGCTTGGACCCCACATACCTTTGCCAGATCTTGAGGATTCAAACTCTTCCTACTTGGGAGAACTTGATGAGCCAGTCCAACTACTAGATGAAGATAAATATCAATGTATCACTTTGCCTACTATTTTAGAGGATGGTTCCATATTACTTGTGGAAGATAGCATTGAAGTTAATATTGGAAAATGTGATGGTCTTAAAGGGATCAAACTTGGAGTATACCTCATAGAATAAGAATGTGAAGTCCTTAATTCTCTTTTCAAATAATTTTTAAACATTTTTACATGGTGTTATTTAGATATGCCAAGCTTGGACCCCACCTTGGTTGTGTATCACCTTGTACATCTTGATGCCAAGCTCATTTAATAAAATTTGATAAATATGCACCTACACAAACATTCTCATCAATAAATATTTGGATAAATTATTGGAGTTATAATGCATTCATCCTATTGATTATTCAGAGTGGTTTTACAACATAGTTTTGATCAGCAAAAAGACATAGGGAATCCAATTATGTACCAATTTTAGAGACATCAATAAGGCACACCCTAAGGATGGTTTTGCTTTGCCAAATTTTGATATTAATGTAGATTCTATGGTTGGGTATGAGATGTTATCTCTTATTTATGGTTTCTCTAGATATAACCAAATCAAAATTGCACCTGAGGACCAACATAAAATGGTTTTCACCCCTCCTATTTCAGTGAATTTCAGCTTATATTTCAAGAAGATAAGAAAAAGAAACTAAATGTGGGTATGGTTTAAAAACTTGTTTGATTATGCACGCATTCAATCAGATGATTATGAATATATCCTCTTAGGCTCGGGAGGATGACTTGTATATAAGACAACACTAAAGCAAATGTTTGGTTAGATAGATAGCTAAGTGGATTGCCTATCATTAGCTAGATCCCAGAAGCAAAGGCTTCCTCAAGGGTTGTCAATCCACACATTTTAAGTAATTACGTTTATAAATAGAATGATAAAGTACTTGCATAAATAATCAAAAGGTAATGAAATTGAATACAAGAGATGCTTGCTAAAGAAATAGACTAGAAATGACTAATATAATGATAAATAAGTCAATACTAGTGCTAAATGGCTTGGGACTACTTTAAAACATTAGGCAATGGTTTGTGAATAGGAAAGGACATAGAAAATTGGATTTGGTTGGGGGTAAGAGGGTGAAAATAACTTATTATTTTCTACCACAATGATTATTAGAGGTTAGGGTGACCGTCAGTGGTTAAGGTGAACATCGGTGGTCAAGGTGATCATCAATGATTGGACAGATCATTGGTTGTTGAGACAATTGTCAGTAGTTACTGTGCATAGGCCTAGATTGGTAAATAGTTGGCTGATGGGATCACAAATTTGGATTTTGAGAGATGGGTTGGTACTAGGCTGATTACAAAAGGTAAATAAAGTAAATGAATATCAGAAAACAAATACTTACCTTTTGTAGGTTGATCAGATGAGTGGTTGAGGTGGTTGGCCTATTGGTGGATTATTACATAATTCTAATAAAGTAACGGTACTTGATGCTTTGGTGGAGTGGTGGTGGTAAGTTAGCTCTTTGACACGATGGCTAGATTATTGGATCATTGGTGATGGTTGAATTGTAAAAAAGAAACTTTAGATGCACAAAGTCTTGATAATAATTATAGATGGATTTCACTTCCATGTTCCTCTCTTCTTATAGGCAAGGAAGGAGAGGTGTAAAAAGACATTAACTAGGTCTTCTAGTTTTAACTCATGCATGCAATGGCTCATACATAGATTTAGATGAGTTATTTTTAAAAAAGTAAGGTAGATGCTTGCATGTTAATTTTTAAGGAGGTGCACCCAGACCATCAGTGGTCAAAGTGACCATTGGTGGTCATCCTCACCATCAATGGTTGAGGGCCAAGGCAAAGAGTGGTTAAAAAGGTAGGTTAAGTCAGTTGGTCAAATTGACCATGGTTAGGCTCGGTTATGGGTAGAAGGGTCAAATTGATCCAAAGAGAGTCCAAAGGTGGTCCAAGTGAATTTTGACAATCAAAATCATGGTGTGTGGATTTTTTATGTCTACATTTTTCTCCTTTTTGTTATGTGGCTTTGAATTAACAAGCTACAAAACAAAAATGGATTGTTGATTAAAGGTCTAGCTACCCCAAATATGGGAGGAAGTGTTCCCCCTCAAACCAAGATTTGATGAAGTAAAATAGAATTAGGTGTAATTTTGATAAGGTGGGAAAAGGTGATAATGAAGGTGAACAAGGTGAAGGTGGGTGATAGGTTGGGCATTGAAGTGCAGATAGGTGCACAAAGTGCGATAAAAAGTGTGATAGCTAAGATCATGCACAAACTAGGTTGTCATAGTTGGTAAAAATAAAGGTCGGTACTTAGAAGGATAAGTGATAAGTGGACCACATGATCGCATTTGGGCATGGTAGTTGGGTACACTCATAAATTCAAGTCTCTTAGGTGATGTCTATGTTTTCATGGGTATCCAAGGAAAGAAGTGCTTTTGATGAAAACATAAACTAGTTAAGCAACATGGGTATTCAAGATAGGAAGTGCTCCCAAAATGACATGAGTAGGTCAAATATACGTGAGGTGGTACAAGTTCAAAAAGTGGTCAACATGACAATGTTTTCACTATCATCAAAGGACCAATCAAAATTCATCACAAAAATGCATGCTAGTTGGGCCAAAATAGACTAATGGTGAGATGATAAGGTGGTTAGGTTGGGTAGAGAAGGTAGTCTCCAAGAGAGATTTGGTTTGATGTGGTTTTGCATGGCTAATTTTACTTTGAGGTAAGATTGAAATTAGGAGTAACTTGACCATCGATGGTCAGGGTCCTTAAGGTTGACTATTGATGGTCACCTTGACCATCGATGGTTAGGGTACAAACCTAAAAAGCATGGTGGTCAAATGTGAAATTGAATGTCATTTTGCTCATTTTCACTTTTGACTATGGAGCTCTAACATTTCAAATTTATGGTGAAGTTTACTGATAGTGAGTGTGTGCCAATTATATTGATTGGTGAGAGTGTTGAGATAGGTGAGGTGGACCAATAGTAACCAAGCTAGGATGCAAGGTGATCATGGATGAGGATGGGCTGGTCTATAGCTTACTCCTAGATGACAATCATAGAATGAGGTAGCAGGAATCCTTAAATTGGTAGCTTATATTGAATTTTCAATGTCATTTGGATTGGAAAAGGTTGGGGTGGTTATGTGATTATGTGGGTGTAAAATTGGGTATTTTTTATTATGCCTTTAGGGTTTTATTTTGTTGGGTTTGTGATGAATTTGATATATAAAAATGAAATTGGGAGGGTAGGTAGGTTAAGGGTGGGGTAAATATGAAATGATTCTATATATTTAGGGTGTTTGGGTGGGTTTAGAGGGTAGGGTAGGCATCAATAATTTTCCACCAGCGATCACACATAGTGACCATCGGTGGTTACCCTGACTATCAATGGTCAACAACCATCGGTAAAAGGGGTGTCTAATTATCAATGGTCATCATGATCATCAATAGTCAGGTTGATTTAGCGATGTTTTTTAATTAGGGAGGTAAGTTTTAGATGGGTAAATTTGTTAGGTATTGGGTAGGTTGGGAGAAATGTTTGTGAGAGGTGATGATGAATAGTTAGTTCAAGGTAAAAGACTTTAGATTTTTGAGAAAATAATACTAGGAGGGTCATGGTGAAGAATGGGCAAGGGTAAGTAGGGTTGGTGAAGGAGATAAGTCTATAGGAAAAATAACATAGGTGAATAAGGGTGTGTGCCATTAATTATTGTGCAAGCTCTAGAACAAATTTAGATGCATGATCAAGTAGCATGTATCTTCATAGAGATCTACCAGGGGATGACCCCAGCTGATTGGGCCCATATAGAGGAGGTCAAGCTAAAAGTGATGAGGCACTACTAGCATGTGCCATGCGATGTGTTCATGATCATAATGCTCATTGAGAGATGGTATCCAACTATGAACACCTTGTTACTGTCGATTGACAAGATCATGATCCTATTAGAGGATGTACATAAGATTACATGGTTACCCCTATAAGGTGATTTGATCTACCATATATAATGGGAGGAGCATGATGATCACCTTGAGCTACTATATGGTGATGACTATGATTGGGTAAAATGGAATACTAGGGGCTTCAACTATAGCACATTGTATGAGAGGGCATCAGGGGAGCAGATATTAATGACTATGCTTAGGATTTTTGTTTTGTTCTTTGCCCTTCTGACTCGAGCAAAGGGAGATTTCTATACTTTCTATTGGGGGTTTTGGTTGAGTTTCTACTAGGGTAGATTGTATTTAGTTGGGTACCTATTTTTTTGGTGTAGATATATAGGGAACTATAGGGTTTGGGGCCCATAGGAGGTATGGCATCAATGTTAGTTTAGTTATACATTGTTGGGCCTACGAGCATATCTAGGTGTTGAGGCTAGTGGGGTTTGTGGATGGGATATGTGTAAATTGACTTCCTAGTTGGATTCATGTGGGGGAGAGGTGTCTTAGCTGCTTCAAGTGTAGGGGGAGGTGCACATGATGTATATTAGTTCAGGGATGCACTGGGTGCATTAGTGATCAATGACATTGTCTAGAGACCCTATGTCCAATTTCTAATATGACCTAGCTACAAGAGGCAAACCCTATCTTTATAAAGTAAAAAATGGATACTCGGTAGGTGGTATGGGGAGGTAGAGCTTATCCCCTATGATAAGGTGTGTAGATAGTTTGACTTGGTTCAGGTTATTCTATATGCATTTCCTAGATACAGGTGTGAGGACTCAGAGATTCTATTGCCTAATCCACATCTAGTACCAACTTTTTTAGATCATGAGGATTTTTTATCCATGCCATAGATAGATGACACCAAATTTTCATATGGGTACATGGCATGGTACTAGGGTTTATATGCAACTACAAATTTTGGTGATGCTGATACTGGTAGGAGCTCAACGGTTGTGAACCCAACTAGGAATGATCTAGGAGGATCCACATTCACTTCAAAAAAAGAAGTGAAATTATAGATTGATTGATGTCATAGTATATATCTCATTGAGATATTTTTTTCATAGTTTACATTTCACAAACTAGATTCTATATGCACTAGATATTACATGCTGAAGTTACAAATCAATAGGGAATAAGGTGACATAGGATGATGTGGCATAATCCTATCTCACCAAATAAATCAATCATGTTGTGACATGTGGTGATGAATTTATGCAATAAAAATGGTGGGTTTCTATCATTTGTCTTTGACAAGTGAATGTATATCGACTTTGATAGGCATAATTAGCCAAAAAAAGGTCAACTATGGGAACCATAGCTGATGGAGTCCACTTTTATCTCAAATGGGGACCCTATTGCCGATAGCATGATGAAACATTAAAAAAGTCAAGGTGATAATAATCCAAGTGGTGGGTCCTCAGGCCACCACGTGGCTTGCCACCACAAATATTTTCCATAGTCTACCAACTCAAGTTAGAATGCAAAGATCGAGTTGAGATACTGAGCCGAGATGGGGTGCCAAGGTGAGTTGGGGTGGTAACCCGGGTTGGGTCGAATGGAGCCCAACATGATCCAAGTCAAAATTCATCTCGAATGAGTTTCTAATTTTTTGACATGGTTTAGGTTAATATTTACCCTAGATGGGTTCCCAAATCAACATGAGCCCATGCTTCACCAAAGATTCTATCCAAATATTGAATGCCAAGCTTGTCACATATCCACCAAATTTTCTAACTTGTTACATGGCCCTAAGACCACATATTTTCCACATATCAATTGTCAAATATTCCCACATGAACATGTCAGGGTAGCAAATGTGGCCTAAGCCATGAGCTTAACGTGGAAGGTAAGGCTTATTAAAGCCTTAGTAATATTGACACCCACTAAATGTCAAATAAATGCCTATCAACATTTTAAAATAGTCAATCAAAGACTATTTAAAGACTTTACACCATGAAACCCCACAAATGTAGGATAAAAGGATAGGGGTAAAGCACGAAGCCTATGCCATGCGGTTCAAATTGTAACCTCTCATGTAAAAGGGATAAGGCCCAACTGCACCATCCATGGGCCTAAATTCTATATAAGGCATTTAAAATTGTATTTTAACACAATAGAAAAGAATCCTTAGTCAATATTTCTAAGGCATAAGGGCCTCCTTATACTCTTCCTCTAATTTGATGCATCTGGAAGCATTTTCAACTCTTAGTGTAAACTAGTGAAATATTCTAGTTTTTGAGCTGATTCTAACCATATGCTGAATGTCAAGGTTCAGTTCCATTTATCACCAATTTTGATGCCTAGAATTAATATTTTTTAGTCAAAGACATCCAAAGGTGTTTTTGGGAAGGTGGAGAATCTATTCATGGGTTTATCGGGATTCTTCGAAGGGACAAATATGCACATTTAGATGCGTTCAATAAGGTAGAGAATATATTCATGGGTTTATAGGGATTCTTCAAAAGTTTGAACAATTAAAAGATTGCATTCATGTGACAGTAAGGTGGAAGGTCTGTTTGTGGGCTTACCAGGAATTTCTAAAGCTTTGTTGTTTGAGTTGTGTGCTATCTTAGAGTATCCTTTTGACAATCATGAGGAATTGACCACATACTCACTTTTCAAAGAAATGGATCAGTTCATACTATAATTGAACCTAGATATGTAAGCATTATCGAACTCCATTATTACATGCTTGTCATGAGTTGAATTTATATGTGCATTCTTTTTCTATATTTTGATTAATCATGTTTATTAATCACTATTGAATGCATATTTAATCAAATTCATTTTTGTTTCCTTGAGTGTTTTTGGGAAATTGAGTAATTTGACAATTAAGATATAAAGTAAACTTTTTGACATGAAAATTAGTGCCAATTTATAGATTAAGGAGAATGAGCCAAAAGGCACAGGTATAGGGGGATGGACTCGATGGATAGGTAAGAGTAATGTTAGCTACTGCATAGGCATAAGTCATAATAATATGGGGGTAGGTGGCTAATTATAGGGTTAGGTTACTACATTATAGGGTCAAGTAGCCATTGTGATAAGTGAAAGAGACCAGGCTAGAGCTACACTATCCAGGTCACCCAAGAGTGAGATGCTCTGAGACAAACTATAGGAGCAGCACCAACACTAGCAAGTCCAACAAGGACCATTGATATGTAGAGGTACATAGCCATCGTATAAGAGCTACGATAATATGAGGCTATAGTCTTCACTCACTACCCAATAAAGCCCTGATGGGGTGAATATAGAGCTAGTTTGGTAGGTGGTGCTAGTGTGGCAACACCAAGTCACTATGACACATCTACAACTGGATAGATAAGTACATCTAGGGGATAGGTAGGTACCATAGGGGGATAGGTACTAGGATCTAGAGATTCTCTTGGAGATAGTGGTACTTTAGGGGCATAGCCATGACATAGTTTAGATATATTTATATATTTTTGTATATCATTTTGATTCTGGCCTACAAGTCAATGCGGTGAGATGTACATTTATGAGAGGGAGAGACATGCATATATATTATATACATTATGATGTTATTTATCTCACAAGTATATTTATGATCTTTATTTATTGCTCATACTCATGGTCTATGATTTGTTCTGATGTTAATGCTTATGATGTGATGTTTATATTGCTTATGGATTATGCTTATGTTATGGATGCTAGACAATGATGTAGAATTACCTAGCTAGGCATGAGATCAATTTTATTGATGGTTATGCTTATGACATGCTAAATTTTAATGAGTATGTGCATATTTAGATTTGGACATGTGATGAAAATTGTTGATTGCTGTATTGCTCATAGATGTTATGGTATTATTATGCTTGTTATGGTTATGATTATGGTTATGTGTTTTTTTATGACACATGTATATGCCTGTTGTTAATTTTTAAGATAAAACACATGAGGTAAGTTAATTAACAACACTAAATGGGAGAAAAAAGAATATAATCAAGAGACAAATATCATAATGAAAATAACAACTCACCATGATAGGATAAGAAGAGGGTATGATGCTTCTTGTTGACAAGAACTAAAACAAAACCAAAGTTGGATTGGCTTAATGAACATAAGCCCTTTGAATGCTTCTCATTAGCATTCGTTAGTTGGTTAAAAAGGTGTCTTGACCACATAATGTCAAGTGAGCTCAAAATCCCTTGATTATAGTGATAAAGGGGGGATAAATGAAAATGGAACCTTCGTGTGAGACTAGTGTGCCTCTTCTATAGGTTCCCAAAGAGTTAATATAAACAATTTTATGTCATACAAAGTGTAGACTGATCGATGCAAGAAGTTTACTTATGAAAATTGATTGTAGCTTCCACTTTATTTTACTATGTGAGATTTGATTATAGATTTCAAAATTAGTTTGATTTTGTTGTGATTTTGGTAATGGGTCTTTTTCTTTATTGTTGTACATGGGAAGTTGACTGATGTGAGAAGCTTCCAAGAAATCGCTATGTTTTTGATAAATGATTTACTCATCCATCCTTCTAAGGAGTGGTCTAAGTTTGTATGTTTTGATTAATTATTTTGATAGATGTCCTTCAATGGAGTAGTCCACCTTATGTTGAACAATGTCAAATATGTTTTTAATAGTTGTCCTTAACAGGAGCAGTCTGTGTATGCTAGGAATGACCCATGATTGCTATTGGTGGGGATTTTGATTTTTACTTGACATAAAAACTTTTATATAAGCTTAAGGGTTCACCTTTATGAAGGAAGAACTAAAAGCACAAGGAGGTTGAGTAGGTTTAAATAGGTTTAGGTGACAATGACCATGGGAATCCATCCTAAGAAAGGGGTAGAAAGTACCATGAGAATCATGTCATGGGTAGAGCCATGGTACCCATTGTTTAAGATTAGGATATGACTATGACAAATAATCACATGATTCAATTTTAATCAGTTGCCCCTAAAATAGGGAGATAAATGTGGTTGAAATCAAGGGATGAGCTTAAGTTAAAATAAAAGGTGAAATTGATCCTACTTAACAAAAGAATTGACGCAAATGAAAAGCATTAAGGGGCTCAAGTTCTAGGTTGCCTTCAAGAGAGGACAACCTATAAGCTCCTGATCCATATTTGTGGGTAATGATATAAGGTATGAACCAATTGAAAGCAAACTTACCTCACTTGGTTTTCTCCATATTGGTGATATGATGATTTTCATTTAAGATGAGGTCTCCAATGTTGAATTCTTGCACTCTAGGGTGTTTGTTATAAGCACACTTGATGTGATCTTGATAGACATGAATATGGGTAAGGGATTCTAAGTGACACTCATAAAGTATCTGAAGCTAGGCTAAGCAATGCTGATAATAATTATCCTCAAAAGTGAGATCTTGCAAAGACATGTAAAGAGAAGGTATTTAGACATTGAGAGGCAAGATGACCTCTGCTTCAAAAATAAGAGAGAAAGGGGTAGCACCCAAAGGGATTATAATTCTAGTATGATATTCCCATAAGGTAAAGGGGATGTGTGAATGATAATCCTTAATATATGCATTGACCATTTTAGTTAGCATGTTGTTAAGAGTTTTGTTAGAGGCCTCAGCCCAGCTATTCACTCGAAGGAAATAATACGAGGAGAAGGTTAACTTAATGTTGAATGTATCACATTGACCTTGGACTTGCTTATTCTTAAAATATTTACCATTTTTAGTGATATTCTTACAAGGAACACTGAAGTGGTAGATGATTTCATGGTTGATAAAGTCAATAATCTTCTCTACTTTGGTTGAGACTAGAGGAATAGCTTCTACCCATTTGGTAAAATATTTGATCACAGTGAAGATAGAATGGTGTCACTACAAAGAATGGGGATTAATTTCACTAATAAGGTCTAGACCCCATTGTGAGAAAGGCTAAAAATTGGTGGAAACATGAAGACTACAGCTAGGTGCATGATGCAAATTAGCATGTTGTTGACATTTAATAGACTTTTTCACATAATCACAATAGTCTTTGTTAAGGGTAGGGTAGTAATAGCCAAGGCAAAGGATCTGCTTAACTACAACAAGGCCACTAAAGTGCCCCCCATAGATACCATTGTGCATTTCCTTGATAACATAAGAGGCTTCATGACTGTGTAGGTAATGGAAGAGGAGGCCATCAAAGCCTCACTTGTAAATGATTCCACCCATAATGGTATACCATGATTTACTCTAGAATAATGCTCTTTGAGAATTCTTAGAAAGCCCAGAAGGAATGATGGCAAGATTAAGGTAGTAAAAGGTTTGATAATACCGAAGGTCGGGTTGGGTCTCTTACACATTGAAAATGGTGGGAGAGTATGGTTTGACATAGGAAGGCTAGGTAAGTCTATGGATAAAAATGGATAGCTTAGAGTCAAAAGGTGGTGATAAGATCTCAGACATAAGGGAAGCCATGGTATCAATGAACTTGTTGGTAGATCATAGAGTTGACTAGATATGGTAGTGTTCAAATGATGCTAAGAATTTTTCAACTAGTTATTTTTACTATTTCAAAACATCATTATTACACTATTAAGATCCATTGAGTTGATTAACCATAGGTTAGAAGTCACCAAATATGTTAATTATTTTGACTCCTAGGGCTAATGTAGTTTGAAGGCCTATGACTAAGGCTTTATACTCAACCATATTATTGGTACATTCAAAATAAATATTGAAGGACAAAGGAAGATGCTCACCATCAAAGGGATTAAGGATTATACCATTTCCCCTACCATGTTAAAAATTTTATATGTAGAATAACATGGTGACTTGATAGGTGAAGTCTGCCTAAGAAAGGGTCATGATAGACTCAGCAGGGAACTCAAGAGGAAGAGATTAGTTTTATTTTAATGGTGCTTTAACTAATTGGTTAAAAATTACTTGCCCTTTAATTGACTTTTATTGAAGGAAATCAAGGTCAAACTTTGCCAAAAGTATGAGCCACTTGGCCATACACTGGTTTTCATCTAGCTTGGAGTGCATGTACTTGAGTGGGTTGGTATTGGTTATGACATAGGTTCTGTTGTTCAAAAAGTACTGGAAAAGTTTGGTGGCCATGAAGACTAAATCTAAGTAGATTTTTTTGGTGTGGGTATACCATTCTCATACTCTACAAGCATGCAACTAATATATTAGATGGATTTCTCTTTGTGTTGCTCATCCTGATGAGCAAGCATTGCCCCTAGGGAGTGGTTACTAGTAGAGATATATAGGAAGAATGGTTGGTCATCCTTGGGAGGGGTGAGGATAGGTGGAGACAAAAGGTACTTTTTGAGTGAATCAAAGGCCTTTTGATAGTCATTACTCCACTTGAAAGATACAACCATCTTCAAAATGTGGTAAAAGGGTTAGCATCAGTCTAAGAGCTGGGAGATAAAGTGATGAATGGATTGGAGTTTCCAATGTAAACTATGGAGTTTCTTGAGGTTGATTAGAGGAAGCATGTTGACAATTGCTTTGATCTTGGTGGGATCAAATTTGATGCCCTAAAACAAGACAATAAAATCAAGGAGCCTTCCTGATAAGACACCAAAAATGCACTTCTTGGGGTTTAGGTGGACATGGTATTGGATAAGTCATTCAAAAATGATCTTGAGAATGGCAAAATGATCCTTTTGGAGTTTGGATTTTTTGAAAAGGTCATCCACATAGTCCTCTATAATTTTGTGGATAAGGTCATGGAATATATAGGTCATGGCATATTGGTAGGTTGCACTAGTGTTTTTTAATCCAAAAGGCATGATCTATAGTAGAAGGTACCCCATGGGGTGGTAAAGGAAGTTTTTTACTAATCTTTGGGGGAAATTAGGATCTGATTGTATCTCGATAATCCATCCATGAGAGATAACATCTCATGGTTAGCTATAAGATCAAATATTTGGTTGATACTTAGTAAAGGAAAGTCATCTTTTGGATAAGTGAGGTTAAGGTCACAAAATTCCACATAAATGTGTAGTCCCCCTATGTTTTTGTTGATAGGTACAACATTCAAGACCCATTAGGGATACTCAATAGGATAAATGAAATTGATATATAGAAGATGTTAAAGCTCTTATTTGATGAGAAAGGCTATACGAGCATGCATGCATCAAAGTTTTTTCTTGATGGGCTTGGCATCATGGTTAGTGACTATGTTATTGGTGGAAATGGTGGGGTCAATTACAAGCATGTCACTATAAGACCAAACAAAAGCTATGTTGTGGTCTTGGAGGAAGGAGGGGAAGTCTTGAAGTTCCTTGGTATTCAATGATTAGCCAATTTTGACAATGTGGCAGTTGTCCAGAGTGCCCAAGTTGATATCCAAGGTGGATTCATTCAACATGATCAAAGTCTTGAGAGGAAGGGATTTGTGTTTGGAATAATTGGGGGCACCAAGGTAGGTGAGAATGGAATCATCATCCTAGATTTTAACAGTGTTAATGATAGCAGAGTCATCTCTTATCATTTTAGGATGGATCAAAGGGATAATTATGGTTTCCCTTCTTTTTGATAAGTCAGGGGTCTAAGCCTAACCATGATGATAAAAAAAGGTTAGGTGGGAATATGTCATCATCCTCACACATAAATAGAGGAAAGCTTGGTGAGGAAGGGGTGTCTTCATCAATAATGGTGATGGTAGGTGGTTTGGTTTGCTTCTTGGTGGGTAGAATGAAATTAAAGCCATGTTCTCATGAGGCTTTTTGGTCTTGATGGAAATCAACTCATATGGGTCATGCTCATATCACCCAAGACTAAATCCTTTCCAAGTACACCTGTGGAGGTAGGTTTTGGAAAAAATTGGCTTGTCTAGATAGGAAAAGTTGGAGGTGAATGGTCGAGGTGAAGAGGAGGAAATAGAAGTACCAAGTGGTTTGTCAAGTACTCCATAGATGAAATGGGTTTGATAGTGTGAAGGTCTAAATAGAATAATGGCTTTGACATTGGGGTCATAATTAGGTTGGTGGTCAAGTTTCCCATACAATTAGGAAGTAGGAAAAGCATCAAAGGCAAGGAGGTGATATTCCCCAAATGAAAGACATTAGAATGTGGATTTCAAGTGGTCTAATGTGGGGATCTAATCAGAAGGGATGGATAAGCTAGTGGATGCCTTATTGGTAGAAAGAGGTAGGAATTCCTCTTTCATGGTGAAGGTCTTGTCTTTGGTTGAGGAGGGTGTGCTAGATGGAGGTAAGAGTATTTCATTGGGTTGGTAAGTCATGTTGCATGATAAAAAGGGACTTGGGTCAACTTATATAATGACAACCTGACCTTCATGCTCAAATTTAATTCAATGATGAAGGGTAGAGGGGATGCAACCCATAGAGCAAATCCAAGGTAATCCTAGCAAAACATTATATTAGAATTCACCTTCCACTATGTAGAAGAGTTTAGGGAGTGTGTGAGGTCCTAAATGGATATGACTAACAATGGTTCCTAGGGATAGTGCTTAATGTGTCATTGAAGGATCAAAGGATGGTTGAGGTTTTGGACATAACATTGTCCCGTAGTTGAGTTGGTTATAGGCATGGGAGGAGATGATATTAATACTAGCTCCCCCATCACTCATGACCTATTTAATGTGGTTTTGGTTGATGTAAGTAGTAATAAAGAGAGAGGGATATGGGTCACTAGGATAAATAGAAGATATTTCTGAATCCTAGTTGGAAATTTGGAGAGTGCTAATAAAGGCTATCATAGGTTGAGGGTATTTAGGTTGGACCTATACTAACTACAATTACTCTATCATTATTTGGAGATGATGAGGTGAATTAGTAATCAACTCATATGAGCTTATCTTCATCAAGGTTTGGTGGAGTTATTTGAGCACCACTCTCCTGATGGATTCATAGGGGTTGGATTGGGAGGCACCTAAGATAGATACCTTGGGTTTGGATGAAGATAAAGATGCTTGGATAGGGTTTGGTTGGGGGGAAGAAGATGGGTATGTTTATGGGATGGATACTTTGGCCTTCCCCTTATCTTTCTATTCAGCATGTGATCATGTGAACACATGAATAGTATGGATAGAGGGAAGAATGGGGTGGGAGAGGTTTTTGGTTCCTCATCACTCTAAGGTGGAAGTGGAAGAATAGGTATGTTTTGGCTCGTGGTTATTGGTTGATGGATTGGTATTGGACCAGTGGGAGGTTCTTCTAGTAATAGATCATCCTCATCATAGAGCTAATGGATAATGGTTTGGAAAGATCTATAGTGTTATGTGTCATGGCCTAGTGTCTTATGATATGATCACACTTGCTGATCATTATACTAGATAGGTTTTGAACCAAGAGGGTCGAATGGCCTAATAGGGTGTAAGTTCAAGCACGAAGCATGCAATAACCTTTGGAAAATAGTAGAGTCAGATTCAGATAAAGGTGTAGAGGGGTTAGAGGTTTTGGTCTTGGTTAGTAAGATGGAAGTCTTTTTGGGAGTGGTTTTGTTAATGGAAGGTTTGGGTAAGGTGGTACATTTGGTTGGTGGTTTTGGTTTTGGTAAGGCAGAGATTGATAGAAAAGAGGCATGATTTTTTAAGGTATGTAGCTTGGTCATTGATAGTTCAACAAAAGAGGTGTGTCAAAAACCAAGTGTGTCTATGTAACTAGCAGTGGTAGACAGGTTTTGGTTGGGACAACTAGATTCCTACTCAGAGTGGAGTGATGAGGTCTTAAGATAGAAGGCAAGGTTGAGGGAAGTAAGAGTTTAGCCCTCTGACCCTTTCCTGGCTTCACTTCCTTGGTTGATTTGGTTTTTTGGTTAGTTGTTGGGTTTGGTGAGGTAAGCTCTACTTTTATATATGGGTGATTAAGGATCTTTGTAGAGAAAGTGCCAAGTTTTTTGGTTGGTTTGGTTGGAGAAGGTGATTTGGTTGTTTAGGGTTTAGGTGCCTTGGATGGTTGAGGAATTATTGGGTTGGTAGAGGTTTTTATCAGTTTAGGTGGTAAGATAGGGGTTTGGATAATAGGAGTGGTGGGTTGGTTTTCTAAAGGTGTGGTTGAAGGTTCCTACTTGTTGATATAAGGTAGCCCTAATTGATGCCAAAAGGTGGCTTGATCCATGTCAAGGTTGGAGACAAATTCCAATTTCTACACTAACCTAGAGAATGTTTTATATATTATTTGTATCCCCTGGATAATGGATTTGAAAGATAATCCCATAGGTTGAGATAAAGGGATGGTAACCTCATCCTTTTCCTCAATCAAAAGATGTGAGGTTTGAGTGGGTGATTCCTCTATGGGAGTTGCAGACATGGGGGCTTCCTATTTGGGAATGATCTCTAAAGGGGCATTAAATTTCTTGATGGTTGAGGGAGAAGGTAAAATGGGTGATTATTCTAGTATGTTAGTGGAAGGAGGGGTTGATGAATCCACTATCTCAATAAGTGGAGGAGGAGAAAGGGGTGTTTCTTTAGTTTGGGTTTCCAAAAGAGGAGGTCACTCCACTACCTCAATAAAGGGAGAGGATGAAGAACATATTGGTTGGGCGGTAGGTTCCTCAACAATGAGTGTGTCAAGAACCATTTTAATAATATGGTAATCATGAGAACACTCAACCTTATTGCTCTCATTTTTTATAGGTGCATGATTGGGGAAAGGTTGCCTAAAGATGTCAAGGGCTTGGTTTTGAGGTGTTGTAGTTATCCAACACAAGCTACCCCTTGTCAATGAGAGATTAGATAATTCTCTTCAAGATATTACACCTACTAACATTATTCCCTACTACTTGGTGGAAGGTGCATATATCATTCTCATTGTACCAACTAGGTGTAGGATAAGAAGAATTGAATTGTTGAAGTGGTTTGATAGGAAAAATTTATATGATGTTGGCCTTTAATAACTTCTTCAAAATTAAAGCGTAAGATTCTCCAAGTGGAGTAAATTTATTTTGGGTGTTCCATTTTTAGTTTCTCATGTTTTGCTTTAAGGAGCTAGAAGAATTTGATTGGTTGACAAGATGGTGGAGAAGCAGATTTAAGGAAAACTACATTCATAGTTACTTTGTTATTGGTCTTAGTATTGGATTGGTTTCTCAATTTAGAGGAAGAGTCCTCATTGGTTTTGTAGGTAGAGTTCTTGTTTTTTAGTTTTATCCTTCCTTTGTTAATGGCTCTATTTTCTAGCTTATGTGCCATGGTAAAATCCTTGTCAAAGGTTATAAAGTTTTGAACATGCAGTGTAGAAGATATGTGTTTGGCACATGCTTGAGAAAAAATTTCTATCAGCTTGAGTTGGGGTAACGAGAAGGAATTTTGATTTATTAGGCTCCTCCAATGAGATAAAAATTTGGCAATACATTCATCATCAAATTGCTGGATAGAGTAGAGGTTAGTGATGGAAACCTTCTTGGAGATATTTACCAAAAAATTATCCAAAAAGGTTTGGTCCATTTGGCTGAAGGAGAAAAAAGAGTGTTTGGTTATGTAACTATACCAGTCTAAGGCTAGACCAGATAGGGACATAGGGAAGGTATAAATAAGGAGGGTGTCATCATAGGCAATCAAATAACATGCATGTGAATGCCCTGAGATGTTGTTGGGGATCCTACTTACTCTAAAAATTAGAGAATTTGGGAAGTTTGCACTAAGGAAGATATGGTCTGATAATGACAGAAAGGTGGATGGGTTCATTATAGATCTGATCATATGATAAGACATTGTGAGCTCCATAAATGGATGACTCTAAGGTAGTCATCATATCCATGAGCATCTTCATTAGGTATACTTGGGATTGTGTACCTAAAAGGTTGTAAAGTACATACTATTATGGTGGTTAGGTGTGATATTGATAGTGGGTAGGAGGTTGGGAAGCCACCACATATTGGTATACAGAGACCAGTGGTTACATGGATGCTATGTAGGGGTAGGTAGATATGGGTGGTTAGGTAGTAGATAGAGGTACATGCCCTTTTGGGTTAGGGATGTAGCCTAGGTTTGGATCAATGGGCATTTGTTAGGTTGGTGATAAAAGGAAGGGTAGTGACCTTTGTGCTAACTAGGGGTAAGGTAGAAGGTATAAGCACCATAAGGTTTTGAAGTGGAGTATTGGTTAGCAAATTAGAGGTAACCAAAGGGAGGAGAGCAATATTAGTGGTAGGTATTCCCATGGATAGGGTGGTATAGGTGGCTATTGGTTGGGTTGTTTCTAAGGTGGAGGATCTGTTGGTAGGGTGAAAGTTATAAGGGCATTTGTAGGTTGGGGAGGTCAATTTTTCACAATTGTATCAAGGAGATTATTGGTGGATGAGGAATCTTGCATAGTCAATGGTTGGGTAGTGATTACATAAATAATAGTGTTTCCCATAATGTGGGAAGGAATTCCATAAGGTGGGTCCATAGGTGGAACTAAAGTAAGGGTATAATGAGGCATGATGTTAAGGCAATGTTAAAGGGTCACAAGGTTGTTATCTAGGAAGGTGGCAAAGTTTGTATCTCCTTAGGGGGATTTCTAAGGGAAAGGACTTCTTAAAGGGTGAGAAGAGTCTAATAGTTTAGATAGATAATCCATGGATGAGGAAGTATAAGATTCTAATTGGTTTGATGATAGGTTTTGATCTGCTAGATTCTTTCATTGTTGGTGGGTTAAAACCATCCAAGGTAAGGGAGAGAGAATGTATAAAGAATCCCACCACTCAAATAGAGAGAAAACGAAAAAATGATCAAGAAAAGAAAATCACACTCTAAAAATTACATTAAATCCTAAAGGTTCTTTTTAGTCTCTGTTTTCACTTATGCCTTAAGCTTTCAAGAAAGTGTGTGACTAAAGTTGGCTTGTAGAGTGGGTAATAGAAAGGAAGCCTATGGTTGGTTTCAAGTTGTGTTTAGGCTCTCAGAAAGAATATTTATTGGGAATAAATATGTGGTTTGGTATTGGGGCCTACCCCATCACTTCACACACCATAGTGATAAGGGTGTTGGGTGCTTAACTAATATATACTAATTTCTAGAGTTTATACTCAACCAGAGAGCTAAGTTGGTTTTCCACTAGGTAATGACCTCCAAGTAGGATTTCTAGGAATGGGTAAGGTGACTGCTAGGTGATGAAATTCTAGTTAGGATTTGTCTCAAGTTTAGTTTATGTTTAATTTATGAAGGTGGTTTGGTTTAGTATGTGAAACAAAAGGTTATGCTATGATTGAATTACTTTGCCTTAATTTAAACTAAGTGATCTAAACTTGCTAGCAATCAATATATGCACTTAATTTTAAGCCCAAAAGAAACTTTTGATTTTGTTTATGAGCATAGAATAGAGAAAATAATATATAGATGCAAACAAAATAAACCCAAGTAAAGACACAATGGTCCCACTGGGCATGCCAAAATGTTTCAGTGAATTTCAGCTTATATTTCAAGAAGAGAAGAATAAACTAAATGTAGGTATGGTTAAAAAACTTGTTTGATTAAGCATATGTTGAATTAGATGATTTTAAATTTCTCCTATTTATATTATGAAGGTTACATGTAAATAAAACAACACTAAAGAAAATGATTGGTTAGATCAATAGCTGAGTATGTTTCCTAGCATTAGCTAAATCCCAGAAGCAAGGGCTTCTTTCGGGGTTGTCAATCCACACATTTTAAATAATTAAGTTTATAAACAAAATGATAAAGGACTTGAATCAAAATCAAAATGTAATAAAATTGAATACAAGAGATGTTTACTAAATAAATAGACTATAAATGACTAATATAGTGATAAGCAAGTCAATACTAGTGCTAAATAGCTTAGGTCTACTTCAAAAAATTAGGTGGGGGTCTATGAACAGGTAGGGACTTAGAAAAATAGATTTCATTAAGGGTAAGAGGGTGAAAATAACTTGTTAATATTTTCTACCATAGTGATTATCAGTTGTTGGGGTGACCTTCATTGGTTAAGGTAACCTTTGATGGTTAAGGTGACCTTTAATAGTTGGACAGACCATTGGCAATTGGGACAACCATCGATGGTTACTATGTGTAGGTCTAGATTGATAAATAGTTGGTTGATGGGATCACAAAGTTGGATTTTGAGAGGTGGGTTGGTGATGGGATGATTACAAAAGGCAAATAAAGTAAATGAATATCAAAAAATAAATACTTACCTTGCGAGAGGTTAATCATATGACTGGTTAAGGTGGCTAGCCTAGGATTTTGACATGATTTTGATAGAGCAAAAATACTTGATGCTTTGGAAAAGTGGTGATACTAATTTGGCTCTCTGATGTGATGGCTAGATCATTAGATCATTGATGATGATTGACTTGTAAAAAAGAAACTCTAGATGCACAAGCTCTTAATAACAATTTTAGATGGATTTCACCTCTATGTTCCTATCTTATTATATTCAAGGAAGGAGAGGTGAAACAAGATTTGAATTGGGTCTTATAATTTTAAATCATGCACATAATGTCTCACTCATGGATTTAGATGAGTTATTTTTAGAAAAACAAGGTAGATGCTTACTTGTTATTGGTTAAGGAGGTGCACCTTAACCGTCGACAGTCGAGGACCAAGGAAAAGAGTGGATAAAAAGGTAGGTTAAGTTAATTGGTCAAATTGACCATGATTAGGCTTGGCTAAGGGTAGAAGGGTAAATTGGTCCAAAGGGGGTCCAAAGGTGGTTTAGGAGAATTTTGACATTCAGAATCATAGTGTGTAGATTTTTGGTGTCTATAACTCCATGGGGAACATTTTGTTATTAGGGAATGCCTTTCAACCTTAATAATATTGGTTCCACATACCAATGTGCAACAAATATAATTTTCAATGACATGATGCATAATATTGTTGAGGATTATGTTCATGTTATCCTCAAAAAATCTAATACTAGATCAGGACATTGAGAGATATTGCATAGAATATATGAACATATTCATGAATATAAATTATGTCTTAACCCTAAGAAATATGTTTTTGGAATTACTTTAGGTAAATTGATAGGCTTCATCATCTCTCATAAGGGCATTGAAGTTGATCCAGCCAAGGTTGAATCCACTACTAAAATATCTTCACCTTCCAATTTAAAGAAGCTCTATAGTTTGGGTAGTTCATATCTCAATTAGCAAACTAATTCCATCCTTTTACACATATTTTAAATAAAGGAGCCTTTTACACATATTTTAAATAAAGGAGCCACATTTTAATGGAATGTATATTTTCAATAATCCTTTGATCAATTAAAATATTATCTAGCTAATCTACTTGTTCTGGTTCCACCAACCCTAGGAAAATCATTACTTTTCTACATTTTAGCAACCCAACATGCCTTGGGAGCACTCCTAGCACAACATGATGATTGATGGAAAGAAAGAGTAGTGTACTATTTGAGATCAACATTGGTAACATATGAACCCAATTACACATCCATTTAAAAATATTATTTATCTATGTTTGCAACCCAAAAATTATGACATTACATGCTCAACAACAATGTCATAGTCATTGCCAAAGTGGATCCTCTCAAGTACCTACTTTTTAAGGCAGCATTCACTAGTTGTATGGATAAATGGGTAATACTACTAAGTGATTTTGAAATTGAATATGTGCATCAAAAGGCCATTAAGGAGAAATTTCTTTCTTATCAGCTTGTAGAAGCACCCTAAAAAATACCAAACCACATATGTTCAATTTTATTGATGAGTCCATCATGACTCTTGAGGACACTTCTTTTGAATAAAAACACTAGACATTATATTTTGATGGTTCTTATACTTCCATAGGATCTGGATATGGAATGTTATTCATAACACCATAAGGGGATCTCATTCCCAAGGCATTTTATATTAGTTTTACTTATACCAATAACATAGTTGAATATGAGGCCCTTATTGCATAACTTCATCTAGAAGTATAATATAACATCAAACATTTACATGTTAATGGGGATTCCTAGTTAATTATCAATTAGGTAATAGATCATTACCAAACAAAAGACAAAAAAAATATTTTGTATAAAAAGATGGTGGAAAATTTAGTACATAACTTTGATTACATCCAATTTGGAAAAATTCTAAGAAACCAATAATAGGACTATCAATGCAAAGGTAATTATTGGTTCATTAATGTTAATTATAGATCATGTTCTTGATTACCAGTTCCTTATCAAACATCTTTTAAAGCTAGCTCATGAATGTATATTATTTTAAATTGTATGTGATGATTTTTCTCCCAATACACCTGGTACACTAAAATATTTGCCTATCTCCATGATAAATCTATCCCTCCTAACCTTTCCCATAAAAGATTAAAAGATTGCATTCTTAGTACCTCTCATTATACCATACTGCCACACTCTATCATAGAGGATATGATGTAACTCTACTTTATTGTTTATCTTTAGTAGAGTCATGATTAGTGCTTAATTAAGTACATAAAGGGATTTATGGTGCCCACGTTAGTAGTGTGGTCGTTGCCAAGAAACTCATATGTACAAGGTATTATTGGCCCACCATGGATGTTGATGCAGATAATTATGTAAAAAAGTGTGTGTCTTTTTAGAAACATGCTAATATTATTCATGCTCTATCCAGAGAATTATAGCCACTCATTATGTCATGGCCATTTTCCACATGGGGACTCAATCTCATAGGGAAAATAAATCCTACTTATTTTGATAGTCATAAACATATCTTTACTACCATTAGATACTTTACTAAGTGGTTTGAAGACATTCCCCTTATTGTAGATATCCAAGTTCATACTCAATCACCTCATTTGTCATTTTGTAATTCCTTTTGACCTCATTTATGATAATGGTGGCTCCTTTAAAAATAAGGATGTCAAATCCCTCTATGCCAAATACCAAATTACACAACACTTTTCCACTACTTTTAATCCTCAAAGTAATGGCCAAGCTGAAGCATCTAACAAAACCCTAGTTCAAATTCTTAAAAATACTATTAATGCTTTTGTATGTGATTGGCATCTATAATTATTTTCTACCTTCTGGCCTACCCTACCAATACCCAAACTCCAACAGGAGCCACACCATACTCCCTTGTTTATGGAACTGAAGCCATTCTCCCTATCAAGATCGACTTGCCTTCCATGTAGATTTCACTGAAGAATATCATTGATGAAGAGGAATACTAAGTTTCACAACTATAAGAATTAGACCTACTTGATGAAAATTGAGTAGCTTCTTGGAACAACCTTCAGGCATATCATAATAGGCTATGTCATAGATAAAATAAGTGTGTTAATCATAAATATTTTGAACTTGGAGACCTAATATTGAAGGAGAATCAAAAAAATACCAATGTTTCCCATGAAAATAAAGGAAAATTTAAACCTAATTGGTCGGTCCCATTCATCATCACCACAAATTATGGATCTGAAGCATATAGGTTGGCCACACTAGAAGGAGAAGAGTTGAATGAGCCCATGAATATTATGCATCTCAAGCATTTTTATACTTTATTTTCTAGAACATTATCTATGAAGACCCCTGCTTTAGGGCATGATTGTTACACACTTTCCCTTCATCCCCATTTCTTATCTATATCAGTTCTTATTTGATCTTATTCCCTTTTTCTATTATGAATCTTGACCTTGATTTTGGTTAACAAAGTACTACAGATAATTTTAGATGACAAATTCAGAGAAAGTTTCTACTAGAGTATTTAGATTTAGTCATCATTAGCATGTCTTTTAAGTAAGTCACTCGGCACATGCATGTACGATTTATTTAATTAATGGTTCTTGAAAGTTATCTTTTTCATCCCTTACTTGTCATGTGTTAATTCATACCGATCTTTGCAGCAATTCCTGCACCATATATATTTAATTAATTCCCCCTATTACTGATTTATAGTATTTTAAGCTAAGGTGGAACTACATTGACCTGAGATCCTTTTTAAAATATGCAAGCAATGCTCAATTGATGTTGAGCTCAATTTAGTCACCCCATTTCAATGCTCTTATCATTTTATGAGTAATTTAAGAAATGGTCTCCTCATTCTATATCTTGTAATCCTCAATTGAGTTGAGATACCTTAAAAAAACCTAAAATTTTGAAAATCCCAAAAAAACCTTTAAAAAATAGAAAAAGAACTAAAATCTCCTTAAGAGATATTAAGATGCAAAAATTTCTAGTTGTTTTGTCCTCTTGTTTGCTAGTGTTGTTTTTACTTCCATTTGCCTTTTCATTATTCTTGATTTTTGCTCAACACTCTCACAATGTTGTGCACCCATTCCTATTTTTCCCTATGTTCACATTTCATATTATCATTTTTCTTTTATCTCATATCCCTAGGAGAAGTATATTTGGCCTAAAGTTCACGCTAGATATAGTGTCCATGGGACTATGTAGATAGCATCCTCTTGCCTAGTGCATTTAGATTCAGCTCGAACACCCCTTCCTTATTTTTCTATTCCCCCTTTCCATTTTTGAACCATTATGAATGTTGGACCTAGTGTCTATGAGTCATACTTGTGCTAGTAAATGTTAAGTTGTTCATGTTAGAAGTTTGTTCTCAGGATAATGAAATAATTATCCCTCATGATCATTGTTCCTCAATGATGTGTTATCCACTCTACCAACTAAATGCATCTTGTGATGTCATTGATTCCATAAAATAGTCATGACACTTGAAATGATCAGATATACTCACCTTTCAAAGTGGAAATGTAACCCCCAATCAAACATTTATCCTGATAAGGTATTTATACATAGTCATGATCTCCTTTATTTATCTTGTCATTGCACATCATAGATGTACATGTCATACAATCCCCATTTGATGATTTGTTTTGTTATCAACTCTACCTCACCTTATTCTATTATATACACAATAAATTGGGTCATAGATCTTCATGTTGGTAAGGTCCCACTTAGTGAAACCCATGGATCACTGGTTCCAAGGTACTAGGATAGAGGATGCATACATAACCACATTTTACCAAGACTGGATCTACAACTCTTGAATTAGGTGCAGTCCATCCCCTATCTCTCACCACACTAATAATTGTTTACCAAGATGAATATGTGAAACCTTCAAATAAAATCATTACAGGTCTCCACTCAATTACAACCCATAAAACTTGGATCATAGTAATGATGACCTTTTGCCAAAAAGGGTCTGTAGATCCTAATAGATGCTCATCTTATAAAACTCATCTTATAGCAATAGATGCTACCACTTTGCTTATTCCCTCACATAATTAAAGAAGGTATAGCCTCTTAATGAATGAGTCTCTCCTTTGAGTAATATCGATACCATTTGTGGTGCCTTAACCTTATTTTAGGCTCTTGGTTATCCTAGTTTATCCTTTGGTGGTTCTTAATCCTACCAAATGTAGGATTATTACATTGGCTTATTACTATTCATTTCTGAATTATTCCTTGATTAGGGGCACTTCCAAGTTAGTATAGTTTTATAATTCTCTCACCATTTTTCAAGCATTCTAAGTCACACTCTCATTATTTTTTGAGTTAAAACATTTCATAATCCTCCATTACATTGAGATGCCAAAAATCCAAAAAATAATTCAAAATAGTTAAAAGACCTAAAAAATGGAAATGACTTACAATCTCAAAATGAGATATAAATCCCCCTAAATCCAAGATATTTATCTTTTCCTAAATCTAGTAAAAATCCTTAATCCACTCCTTTTAAGTCATAAACCATTGTTATGATGTGTCCTTCCCAAATCTTCCCTACTAGGGTAGACTAATTATTGGTTCCTAATATTTTAGCCACCTTGAGTTGTGTCCTCCTCTTGCATGTATCCTTTCTTGGGGGCATCATCCATTTTTCATTATCATTGAGCCTTAACATGCATATTTAGACTTGGTTAAACAATAAGATGATTTTTTTTGCTTTTATTTTCAAGTTTGTGTCTATGTATTTCCTTATTTATTTCCTTTTCAGTCTTTTGTGCTAATAGGGTCATCATCATAGTTATCTTCTTACATGATTGTACTTGAGTCCATCCATCAATATTCATCATCACTATCATCATGGTTTTTGTCATTGGTGCATTTTTATCAATTATCTATTAGATTAGGTGTCAATCCTTATGCACATTATGGTTCAGTCATCATAGGGTTTTATATCATGGTGCAGACCATTAGGTGCTATATCAAAAATCAAGTGTTTGAAGTCTCATCAGCAATGTTGTAGCAAAATATATCCTTGTCTACTACCTACACCAAAATCCCTTAACTACGTGGATAAATTATATGTTACTCATGATACATCTAAGCATATACAAATAGTCATGATCATTTTAATAAAGTTATTCCAATCAAATCATTCTTCAATCATTATCTTGTTCTTATAATTATCATTTATCTTATCACTTTGACCATTCATAGGTGCATAGTTTTTTATGCCTTCTTCATTTTTTAAAAGTAATTATACCATTGTGCCTACTTTTATGTCGTTCTTCTTATTTTTTATCTATGTGATAATTTAAATCCTGAGTTATGATTGCCAATCAATAAGTTAACCATTTTCATCACTTAACAATGAAATATTCCCTATTGGGGCAAATCATTTGGACCTATTAATTCTTACATCCACTCTACTAGGTCAATCTATTTCCATATTTGTACCATCATCTTTTATACCTTGTACCATCATTTCTCTCTACTAGGGAAAATTATTCTAATTCCAAGACTACAGATTTTTGCCCTATTTGGGATTAGTTAAAGTGTGCCACTTATTTTGGGATGCATCCTTCCCATTTATACCCACCTTGGGTAAAATTTTACTCTATTTTTCTCACCATTATGATCAAAGTGTGCAAGAATTATCTCATTTAGATTAAGCTTATCCATGAGTTAAGTTCACCATTCTTATTCCTCTCTTTTTTTGAATCCCATCCATGTCCTACATGTCATCTTGAGGTGGCACATGGGTCACTAATTATTTATTCATATAATATTTTAATGAATTTTTCATTCTTTTAAAATTAATTACTTCAATTGTGTCTTGCAATGACTTCTCAAACAAGGGCAAAATGTAGACACTTCAAATCAGATATTTTGTGTTGATTTTAATCATCCCTAATCATCCCTAGTTTTCTCTAATTCTAATTCTTCATTACTATTCATCATCACTATTCATGGTTTAATAGTCACATCTTTATTAAGTTAATTAATCTAAATTAATTAACTAATCCTTCTTTAATCATAAATTCCATAGATTTTGAATATTCACAATTTCTATAAATCCAAAAATGTAATAATCCTCACCTCATGAGGTCATCTTCCACTCCATTTACCTTTCCAAATTTCAAAGATACCCTAGGCCCCACCTATCCCCCATAATTGGAATTTTATAATATTATCTTCTTCATCTTTTCAATTTTATAATCCACCTCATATTCCGCTCAATTCCACTTACCAATTTTATATTATATCTTCCTCCCAAATGAATTTAATATTCATTTGTGAGTCCCGCATGTTCTCCTCTCTAATTTTTAAGTCAAGATTCCCATTTTAAATTAAAAAATATCTTTTATCTCATCCCTTGATTCTCATTTTAAGATGGATGGTTCGCATTCATTTAAAAAGTCTATAAATTAGAGGTTCTTCCTCCAATTTAGACAAGATTCTTTATTCTAGACTTAATATGCAAGAATCATTCTAGGAGCATAGATTTATTCAACTTTTTCATTCCAAGCCAAAGCCAAATCAAGTGTAAACAAGGGGAAATTCTACCCAAACATGGAGTTGACATTGCCAAAGATCTCTAGTTCTACAAGCCAAGCTCAACCTCTTCAAACTAATTTTCAAGCAGATCTTCAAGGGAGGTAAGATTGTTATTTTATCTTTCCAATTGCATTTCATGTTTGTTAGTGACATAGACCAACTTAGGTATTAGACTTGATAACTTATGTATTTCATTTGTTTTTTATTTATTCACTAACAATTGACTAATCTCTCTTGGATTTATGATCTACGGTTAGGACTCTTGATTTAAAATCATTGGTTGAATATTTAGATCAAGTTAAATAGAAGTATTATCTCCTAAGACAATTCAAGCCTTCCCAGCCTAAACTTAGAACTATAATGCTCATGAGACCTAAAAATAAGCTTGCCACAAACATTAGTGTTTCTTATACGTATCCATCCATACCATTTTTTTAGAAAGCTCCAACGAAGTGACTTTCTCCCCACAAGTCCCTTCTATCCTTTTCCTCTTACTCCCTCATAAGTTCAAACTAGTAGAGTCCATCAACATCTTAACTTTAGTGAGATTAGGAAACATATTCCTAGACCCTCACATATAAAATTTGATCCTTACCATATCAATAATCATTTGTAAAACCCCCAAAAAAATTGTTTGTTCCATGCTAATTGGGGTCATTTTCATGAATCATGTAATCAAGTAAAACACTTAGCCTTTGATTTCTTACTTGGTTCAAACTTTGATCATAAATCCATGATTAGAGAGTATCATCAAGCCTATGATAAGGTAGATAAATCTCATGAATCTAAGGTCAATCTTGAATCACTTCACCAAACCAATTCTCATCTAACCATATATTCCAACCCACTTACAAATCATAATCATAATTAAAAAACTAACAATCAATTTTGAACCTCTTCCTAACTTGTTGTTAGTGTTTTTGAAACCACGATTGACCCTCTTTCTTCCAATGATGTAGAAAACTTGGTAAATGAAGTTTGTTTTTTCATACATTTATCCTTATCCTTTTCAAACTCGTGTTCCTCCTCCTACTTATAAAATAGTACATGCTTATCTTACATATCATTTTTCAATTATTGGATCTAAAGAAATCATTACTTATGTGTTTTCAAATAACCCAACTATATCATCCAACCTGATATATTTAATGTCGATCCTAATGTATTATCTAAATTGATATTATTTCATATGTTTATAAATGTATCAACAAACTAATACAGTATTTTTATTCCATTCCCATTCAAATTATATTGACCATCTTGATATAGTCATTCATTTTTAGATTAGGTTCATTTATCTTAGATGGCTTGATATATTTTATTTATTCAACCATTCAATTAATGTAGTATCCTTTAACCTATATTTACTAAATTACATCATTTAACCTGATAAAACATGTTTGTATACCTAATTTTTATTCTATTATATCAGCTAGCCCGTTTCAGTCTATTTCTAAGATTTTTATGTCACCAACTGTATCAACTAGGTCAATACGTTTGCATCTAGATACCTATATTATATTGGTGGTGCTGATATAGATCAAAACTATATTCATTTAGGTTTCACTTCATCTACTATAATACCTAATCAATTTTTAAACATATGCCCTCTTTCGTAGTCATGTCTAGCTCAAATTAACCTTGATGAGTGGGATCACATAGAATACCTCTCTAGGATTCCATCTCAAATCCCATTTCTTGAGCTAACGAGGAATTATCCATGACATATAAAATTCATTTTTCATATTTTATTTGACATGAACATTCATCAGCCAACACTTATGTGGCAAGAAGCTACCTTACTTAGGTCTGAGGAAAATATCATGCAACAATGTGAAGAGATATCCATCCACATCAATAATGCTACAAATATGGATCTCTCTCTCTATCTTGAATTTCATATTGCATGTAAGATCCCCAAAAAAATAATACTTTATATAGATTATCCTCCTTAAATTATTTGCATCCAAGTAGGTGATATCTAAGACAAGCAAGTTTTGATTGATGAAGGATCTACTACTTGTGTCACCTTCTTATAATTCATTAAAGCCTTTTGATATTCCAAACACAACCTTAATTGTATGCATAGCATGTTCCAAAGATAAAATTGAAGAGAAATTCCTACATTAGGATGTGTTTTATTTCCTATTATGGTACCACCTATTATAGTTAGGGTTAAGGTCATGATATTCAACTTTCCTTTATCTTACAACATTTTACTTGATCATCCTTGGACTCATTGTATGACATTCATGGTTGATTCTACATGAAAATACATAAATTTTCCTTACATGGGTGATATTTATAAGTTATAAGGTGATAACCAACCCTTAGATTTTGAACAAATCCAAGAACATGGTGTTTATAAAATCCCTTCCCTTGAATCTTTACCTATCATACCATTTTGTGAATACTAACATTTCAATTAGCCTATCAATTCAAATTGGGGTTATAGTAGACACCATAAAATTATGGGAAACATTCCACCAAACCTTTTTAATTTTTATGATGATGAGTGTAATGATATTATCATGAAAATAAAAACATTGAACCTCTCTCCCAAAATTTTACCTCAGTTTCCACGTACTTTATGACTTTGTTCTTGTAAGAAAATAACTAACAAATTTCTAAGCCTTCATCTAATAGATATTTTAATGGCACGCTGATTGATTTACTTAACGTATATCTCACCACTCCTAATTATGATAAATGTTATCCCTTAGATGACCTCACATTTTTGGATATGCCCAAGCCAAGGATCTAGAAATCCTATGTTATCATTCCTCCATTCAAATCTTATATGAGAAATTTTCATTTCCATCTAGCTTGAACTTAGTTGATATTGCTTGACCTAGTGCTCTTATTCCCTTAGTTTTTTTGACAACATTCCTTCTTTGATTTATGTTGATAGGTCTAAGATGGAGCTTTTTTCTAATATACATAGAGCTCTAATCAATTTTTAGCATATTTAGGACATGATTCATGATTGATTTATGATCGAACCTTATCATTGTGATACATATTTTAATAATTTGAGTTTATTCCTCCATATATGTTGGATATGCTTATACAACTAGATCCTACTATTATGAGCCTATGGAGGATCAATCTAGTACATGCCATTTTTATTCTATTTTGTATTCTAATCTATTTAAAAATATTGATGACTTGGATGATGTGCTTCCCATTATACCATGTTATGTCCCTCCACATAGGTTGGTTCTAGCATCATGCCCACCAACTTTAGAGGATGAGTTGCTTTTGAGTTTTAAAATTTCTCTAGTCATTCAACTTAGGATTATAGAGACTACCAAATATTTATAGCATAGCAGAACCTAAAAGTCTTAGCTTCTACTATGAATATTTATCCACCTCAATATTCTAATCCTAAGTGCTCTTTTTTTTCCATAGGACTAGTACACTTTAATGAACTAATTATCTAGCTCTTTGATAGTATATAGATATACTTCATCTCAATGTAGTTAATTTTCCTCTTCAACTTAACATGTTGCCTCTAAATATTGAATTTTCTTATAATCTAAAAAATGGTGAGGTATATTGTATTTGGAATCAGTGTTTTACACATTATAGGGATAAGTGTATATCTATTCATTAATGTCTCAAATAGTTTCAAGGATTTCACCTCAATATCATCAACATCATTCACATGGCTCACCTAGGATGGAGGAGTAGCCTCTCCTATGATTATAACCACCTCTTGGGCCATAACATGTGTTCCATTCCTCTATAAATTGCATCCCATATTCATCACATATGTTATTCTCATTAGGAGGCTACATGTACTCCTCCTTCTAGCGTGCCTACTCTCTATAAGTTTTATTTGCAAGGTAGTCCTTATACAACTCTCAAAAAAGTTAGACGAGATTATGGTTCAAGTTAGATATCAGTTACATTGAGACTTGATATATGTCATTGATAATATGTGCTAATATATTTCACATCATTTGTGATAAAATATTTCATTATTTTATTTCAATTCATGCTTATTTACATGATTTGATCTCAACTTATTATCTTTATAATACCTAATTTGTAATGTATATATCTTTCTTGTATCATGATCTTAATTTTTAGCATATTCGTTAGTTTACATATTTTTTACCACACTTGGTAGTCAACCTTGGTTTTCTTATGATTATTTGATATCATTTTAGCTTACTCCTCTTTTAGGATGATCTGTATTTGGTATTAGCTTCCGTACTGGATCTTTGGTAGAACCTTCAGGTTTCATTTTTTAACATTTTAGCTTTCCCCTCTTTTGGGATGATTTACACTTAGCCTTAGTTTCCCTTATGGATCTCAAGTAACACTTTCACATTTATTTTTCACCTTTTATAGCATCTTTATAGTCAAATTTAATTTCCTTATGATTCTTTGGTCTCCTTTTGCTTATTTTGGGATATTTTATCTTATCAATGCTTGTATTAAACCCTTTTTAGGTTATCATGTATTATCTAGTGACATGATTACCATATTTCATAGTGTTTCCATTATTTGGGATTCCTTTTCATAAATTGACTTAAATTTCCATGTATTTCTAGATCCCTCTTTTGCATAATCACTCCTAAAGCAAAACTCTCCCTTCTTGTGGTCAATTTTGATATTGTAATCTTTCATGTGGTGAAATTCTTGGAGTCTTTAGGTGTTTTGGTCCTTGGGTTCTTTATTCTAGTGACTAAGTGCAAGATATCTTGTGTTAGTAATCTTTAGCTCCCATTGTTGATTTTTATGAATATGTATAGAGGAGGAAAATAGAAAAATCTAAAATATTTAAAATCCATATTATAATAAAATTAATGTTAAATGGTAACTTATATTTTAAAATTTAGATCACACCAAAATATGTGATCTCTTTGGCACACCCCCTATTCTAGTCGAAGTTGAAACTCCACAATTGGTCTCATTATAGAGATGAAGTCTATAGGGGGTGTCAAGATAGTAAAATTGGGTAGGAGGTCTCATTTTATCATTATTTATCTATATCTTGCATTCTTGTGTCATATACTTTATCACATAAGTACCCAATGTTTAAAGTATATCGACGACTATATAAGAGGTCCCAAAGAAGGGGAACATGTTATGGGAAAGTAGGATACTTTTTTATTTTATATGCATATAGCCTTCATGGGATGATATTTAAACTTCACTTTTATCTCAATCTTATACTTGTAATGGGGGTTCTCTAGGTCCTTTATGTTGAAACATCTTAACCTTTTCCACTTGATTAGAATGTTGGGTTTCTGCTAAGGATTTATACATCACCCTTGCAATGCCTTGCATATTTATATTTACATCATATCTTTTTATATATCTCCATTATGGATATTTATTTTAAATTAGCATCACCCTCTTATTTATATTCCTATTTTTTATCTACTTGTTTCAAATTTGACACTTAGCATCCATTTTTAGCACATCTTGGCCTTTCAATTTTTGAGTTACATTGTAAGACCATTGGGAATACAACTAGACCTTCTCAAAAATTATTATCACCATTCATTACAACACTACCTCCATAATAATAGTCATGAATCTACATGGCCATGTTTTCTATCAAATTTCTTTATCACATAGATTTATTTCAAGTTTTCAATCTTTTAAGTACTTGTTTCTTTTTTGCACATGCTCGTTTGATTCTAGCTTACACTTACCTTACATTGGGTGTATTTATAGTCACTTTTTATTTTTTGATTTATTAAATCTAATTTTACACTTATCTTACATTAGATGACACTTTACATAGTTATTTCATATCCTTGTTGGATTATAGTCAACATTTTCTTAAATTAGATATCTCTTTATATAGTTGTTTTTGCATCTTATGTTTTTATTTGTCTTTTATATAGATGTGATTAATGACTCTTTGCTTAAAATGTTTTACGTATCTTATGTTTTGCCTTAATTATTTCATTTTACTTACATTTGGTATGTTTTACATTAATTTATTCATTTTTCACATGATTTGTTTTCTACTTACTTAAGATGTCATCTATATTTTTTATTCCTTTTTACCATGCATTTTATCACATTTACTAGTAAATAATAAAACATACATCACATAGTAACATTTGTCATAGCATGATATTAGAACCATGGTACATGATAAAAAGAATAACCATAATTAAAATCCCTTGTAGAAATAAAAAATGACACACACACGCGCGCGCATGTATATAGACATATGTGAATGTATGTGTGTACAAACATGAATGTACACAGTATGTTGAAAAATTATACATCAAATATATATTAATAATATAATGCACTAGTTTATCTTTATGGTTAACCTTCATCCTCATGTGGTGGGTGATGTGTCATTCTCCCTAAGGAGTCTGAATTCATAGTTGATTATATTTTCCAATACAATGTGTGATTTTGGGATCACAATACTTGTGTTCCTACTAGCTTTATCTCTATTTGGTGCACCTAAGCCACAATCACTCTATGGTTAGTAACCTTTATGGTTAAGGTCACCTATGCCATAACCACCAACTTCCATCTTGTACTATCCCCTCCTACAAAAATATTTGGTGGATTAGAAACCTCCTCCCACCACCATATGTCCCATGGAATAATTCCAACCACTCTAAACTAGCTAAAATATGGTACAACAAAAGGAAAAATGGATTCCCCAGCTCATAGTATCATACTTTGGTAGTAGATCATCCAATATATCATGATGATATTTCTCCATCATTTTATATCCATTACTGCATCTATAAAAGAAAACAAAAATCAATAATAGATCTCCATATATATCAAACATACAAGTAAATAAATCACTAGCACCTAGAATATATAACTCTAAAGCTATAAAAGGAAGTGATAGTAAAATATTAGCGTATCTATTATTTTTACCTATCTAAGAGAACTACTCAATAATAGTCTCACTATCAACCTTATCTTCAAGTACAATCTCGATGTCTCAACTCAAGCTAGTCAAGCCCCTACCTACCACATGATAAACCATCAAGACCTAACCTTTTGATGGTTTCACTCATTTCTATATGACCCATATGTCTCATCGTGTTCACTCCCTTTTTTCCATCAAAACATTGATAATATCTCCACCTATAATGTTAATCTCCCTTGTCATTACCATAGACATCACCTCCCACCACATGGAGTAGAAAGAGGCCTCAAAACTAGGACATTAGTAGGTACACCCTACCCCCTACCCCCCACAGCTCCCATGAGTGTCTCATCAAATTGGGGGGACCATTAGTGATGTTGTTGGGTTCCCTAAGCCTAATTATCTAGGCACATAGTTGCATGTGTGGTTTTGACCATGAGGTATAATGGCCCAAGATCCAAGCTCTCATCCATGCCCATATATTGGATGGACATGATGCCCCTGAATATATCATGTCTTACTGGGGTCTTCATATGATATGTTCTCTACAAATAGTTTTTAGAGGTATGTTGTAAATGGATTCACCTCAAAACTTGATCCCTCTCTCACCTCCTCTTTCAAATTAGGTTATCCACAATCTGATGTGGAATCCCTACTATTTTATAGATAGGAAACTACACATATATCCAACATGTAAATTATGTCATTCACCCCATGGTATTTTAACATTTACTGAGTATCCCATTAAAACCATGAAAGTGTTGTACCCAAATGGTAGTTCCATTTCATACATGGTTCCCTATTCTATCACAAACTTATATAAGGTAATAATATACAATGGCATGGACCCATATGACTTATGACATAGACTTCACATGATCACAATCCTAATTATGGCCTTTTAGATATCTATAATTTTAGATAGAAAGATAAAAAAGAGACTGACAGTCAACTTTTGCTAATTGTACTCATCAAATCATGTTTCCCACTAAGTTAACTCATAATGCTCTACCAAAAATAATGGAATGTTACATATAGTAAGGGTGCCCTTAATGGGAAGACCCAATATCACATGCACATCCTCTAGGGTGATGGTGACGTCCAATGTGTCCTATTCCACCATTGATTTGAAAGTATCTAAGATCCTTTATTAGTGCCCAAGGAACATAGCTATCATATATGTGCTCAAATAGACTTGACACATTTACACTCCAAAACCTAAGATGATCAAACTTGATTTGTTTAGGTCCATCAACCTAGATAGTATATTTGGTATCCAACTTGCATCCATCATCCTCTATATGTGTCTCAATCACTACAAAACATCAAATAACAACACCTAGTTAGATCTTTGATCAAAAAATATGAAATGAAATCAAAATATAATTAAATTCTTGCATTAAAAGTTAAAAATTTATTTATATCTACTATATTGTCCATTTTTACTACATTGGTCACCTAAAATTTATACTATACTAGCCATGTATTTTGCATCCTATTATATTGGCCATACTTCTTTTATATTGACCATATACTTATTTTATATGGAATCAAATGAATACTACTTGTATCGGCCATGTTTATGCATTACATAACTGCATTGGGCATACCTTTACTATATCATCCATGCATTTATTTCTTATATAATTGGTTGCATACATATTATACCAACCTTTCTTTTTAATTGTTTATTGTATCAGCCATACCTAATGGCATTGCCCATCAATTTTTCCCATTACAATATTGGCCATGATTTTACTATATTAGCCACCTATTTGTCCTAATATTTGGTATCAACCAAAAAAAATTATACTAACTTTTTTAGTACCCTCCCTATGTAACTATATCAACCATCTAATTTTTATGATTTTTTCTACACCCAATTGTATCATCTTGGCTGATACAATTTATCAACAATGGTGATTTCTTATTTTATCCCTAATAAATATTAATGACTCTAAATTTGACATTTGGTTTCCTTTTAGTCACCTATCATAATTTTATATACATTTTGACACTTGTTGGGGAAAATTTTACTACATAGAGTTCCCCTAATTCCTAGATTTCCTAAATATATCCTATATAATCATAATTGATTAATGAAGTAATTAATACATCATAAATCATCATGGATTCAGTGAATACTCCTATGTGACCTATTGCATTTCCAGCTCAACATCCTTTATCCATTGTCTCTCATTGTGATAAAAGGGGATAATCAAAGTTCTTGTTATTTAAAAACAACAAATGGATAGACGAAATACTTTTTACCTATTTATAGTAAAAATTAAAATTTTGAAATGTTTAGTTATTTACCTCCATATTTCATATTTTTCCCATATCTTTTTTTCATAGGTCATTTTATTGAAATGAAAGAAGGGTTAGGATCCTAGTGGAGTAAGAACTTTTTAGGTGCTTATAAAAAATTATTGCATGAATATGGAATTTTCTCCTATTCTTCAAGTCTACCCATATAACATATAAATCAACACCTTCCTTCAATTTCTCCATGTGAAACATAATTTATTTAATTATAAAAGTACATGAAGGTATGTATTTTATTTTTTTAATTTCAATTATTTCAACATTTATTTTCAATTATCATGTTTTGTGTTGTTATGTATGTGTCTCAAAACACCATCTTGTGTTACACTCTAGCATATGTATACACTTGATATTTTTCACTTTATTACTTTACTAATAATTTATCTTTCAAGGGTTTGTCAATGCATCAATATCCTTGAGTGCACACCTTAAAGGGTGTAATGATAATAGGTGGGATTATCTTGTGGTACTTTATGAGGGATGGTTATATACTATTTTATCATGCCTTCATTACTATCAATCTAACCTCCTCCAAGTCTATTTTTATCTGACCTTTCCATATACATTCCATGTAATAAAATTACTTCAATAATAAAGTAGAATTATATCAATAGATCATAATATGACTAACATATTGGAGAACATATGAATAAAAGACAAGCCACTTTGAGGGGGTAACCTCCATAGGCTTCAATAAGAGAAACATTTGTAAAATGATGATAAAAACTACCCATGACCTCCCATTTATAGTATACCTAGGCCATGGTTACTCCATATTCCAACCTACTAACCAAATGAATGTATAGAGAAATGTGAAATAACAGCAAAGAGGGACAAGTAAGCCACAAGTCGACTATTTATATCCTAATACATGTGATAGGTTAGGGGCATAACATGACCTTCCCATTCAAACCAAAATTGTACTCAACATTGAATAACTTTGGATGTTGTTTCATAAAATCTTCACCCTCCCAATATGCATCCTCACTGCTCAGGTTCTTCTATTTTATTAAATATTCCTTAATCTCTCTAGTTCTCAACCTCTTAGTACATGTTTGTGGGATCTTCTCTAGTTCCAAAATGACTCATCACTCTTCATCTAGTTTAAGTAGCTATATCTAGGTTAAAACTTTATATCCAATGACCTTCAAGTAGGAAACATGAAATATTGGGTGTATGTGAGATGAATGAGGTGCCTCTAGCTTCTAAGCCACAATTTCAATTTTCTATAGAACTTGATAAGGGCCATAATGCTTAAGAGCAGGTTTATTTTCCTTTTTTTATTTGATTTAAGGACATCTTCTTATAAGGATACAAACGTATAAATACCTAGTCACCCATGTCAAAATGTTGCTCACTACGTCGATTTGCTTGTTGCTTTATCTTGTTTTGTGCCAAGGCCAAATTCTCTCTCAAACTTGCCAAAACCTCTTATTGATGTTGAATATTCTCTTTCACATCTCAAACCTTGGTTTTCACCCTCAAATAAGAAGTGATGGAAGGAATATGATAATCATATATTGTTATAAGTGGGAACATTTTAGAAGATGTATAAAATATGTGTTATACCACCATTCTATGAGTGGTAACCATTTAACACAACATTCATGCTTATTTGATACAAAACAATAGAGATAACCCTCTAAACATTTGTTGAAAACTTATATTTGTCTATTATATTGGGGGTGGTAAGATGAGCTATGAGATAGCTCAATACCCAAATAGGAAAATAGTTTAGTCAAGTGGCAAACTTATGATTGATGAACATACGTGTGCTTTCTAAGTCAATCAAGACTGCCACCTTCTATTTATTGAGGAAACCCACCCCCTTAAGTCTTTGAGGAGTGGTAATACCTAAAAGTGCATGACAAGATATTTTAGGTTGGGAATATTTAGGTACTTCCTCTATCTTTTCCTCATCATCATTAGAGGTAGCATCCTCTTCATCATCTTCATTAGATACCTCATTGTAGAATAGCTTCTTATCAGCACATCTATGTCCTTTACTCCACTTGCTATCATAATTGAAACATAATAGTTTTACATGATTATCTTTAATTTGTTGAGGGGTCAATATGCTAGGTGGAGTAAATGATGGCATCAATATGATACAATATCTAAAGTGAGTAAATGGCTACTTTTTTTTGGATATGAATTTCTCCTCTACCCTATGTGCCATGATAATAGAATCAGAAACCTTAAGTGTATTAAGCATGCATACCTCATGTTGAAGGGGTCCTTGAGGCCACCCAAAAATAGGTCATTCAAGTTCTCATCTAAAATTTAATGAATACACAAAGATAAGTTTTTAAAATTATGAATATAATATCAAATTGATCCAGTCTGTCACAATTTTTCTAGTTGGTTGAAGTAATTCTCTGTCACACTATTATTATAGTGTAATTAAAACTCTTTTGTAAAAATTGACTAGGTGACACTGAGAGTCATATTTTTATATTGAGCACACAATAGATCAATACCAAATGAATTATTCAGGTTATAGATATAAGGATGCCATAGTAACCTTCTATTTACATGGGATCTGACGTAGATCAAAAACAATCTCCATTTGGTTTATCCAATTGAGTGGATCCTTTTCATAAAATTTATACATATCTACCTTTGGTAATAGGTTACTCTATGACAAGGTAATTATGGATTAGGCTAGTTGGGAGTTCCACCATGGTGGGGTTGTGTAAAAGTGATAGATGGATGATTTGACTAATTATTTATTAAATCCATCATGATGTTTTCCAAACTAGATTGTATGACTTTCATATCATTTTGTATGCCTTGCATTTCACTTTGAATGCCTTGCACATTATAGTCAAGTTGGCTCACTTTGTGATCTATCTTAGAGAACCTTGGTATAAATGATCTAGTAAATCCCCCTTTTGACTCCATATATTCCTTGTGAGTAGTTTTACTTGGAGTTTTTACACCCTTTCCTTGGCCCCTAGTTTTTGGTCCTACCATAAAAGGGTTGGATAATGTCGATCTTGATTGGTACTTCTGACCCAAATTTGACCAAGCATTTATGTACTTATGTTGGCCTCAAATCATAAAATACAAAGAACATACCCCATCTATATTTTTCTAATATTTCCAAAAATGTAAAGAACTCATAAAAAAATCTTTTAATTGTGCACTATAGAGCTAATTTATGAAAAATAATAAAATCAAAATAAATCACACAAAAATGAGCTCTAAATTCTAATTTTTATTTTATGATGTCCTTGACTAATTACCCAAATTCCATAAAATAAATGTATAAAAATTTGTAATGGATTGAAATATATAAGAAAATCTCTAAAATTAGGGTTTCACCCATAAGATTGCCTAAATTATAGCTTTGATACCACTTATAATGAAATTACTTCAATAATAAAGTAGAATGATAGCAATAGATCACAATATGATTGAAATATAGTAGAATATATGAATAAAATACAATCCACTTTGAGGGGGCAACCTCAAAAGGCTTTAATAAGAGCATAATTTATAATATGATGATAAACAACTACCCAAGACCTCATATTTATAGTCTACCTAGGACATGGTTATTCCATAGGCTGACCTACTAACCAAATGAATGCATAGATAAATGTGAAATAACATCAAAGAGGGACAAGTAAGCCACAAATCAACTATTCCTATGCTAATACATGTGATATTTTGGGGCCATATCATTCCATTCATTCTTTTTAGCCACCCTATACCTATTATATCATCTAGGTTAATACAATATATTTTATACTTATCTCTCAGTGTACTATATCAACCTAGTCTATATAGTTCTAAGTCATGTATCTAATAGTTGAGCTTTGTTAACTTTGTTGATATAGTATTATTTTATCCTACATCTTTCCAACTGTATTTCCTTAGATGATACCTTTGGCTTATAGTTTAGGGTTAGTTCTAGGTATTGTATCCATATCTATAGGGGTCATATTTCATTACTAAACCATATAACACACTCATTTATTTTGTTTTTACTTACATTTATACTCTTAATTAGTAAAATGAGGAGTTATAGGTTTAGAGTCTTGTCTTGGAGGTCTACTCTTGCTTATGATATTTGAAGCTCAATAAGAGTCATGTTGAAGAGAAGTCTTAGTCTTTGGAGTCCTCAACTAAGGATATCTATATATCATTCTTTCCATTTGAGTTATTCAACATATAACATCTCTTTAAAAGCTCCAGTTGAGCCAGTGAGGGAGATTAATGCACCAATTGTATGCAATCAAAATTGCATGGTGTGCATGAATCAATCATGGATCGGATACGATAGATCACACCTACACTTATGATTGGGGCACACACTTTTTAAGTGGGAGCAAGACCAATATGAGGATCTGCTATACCCAAATAGGGGATCATTCTTATCATCTATCACAACACATCATGTTAGGACTGGTTCTAAAGCCTATAGTCTAATATAATGGCACAACAACCCTAAAAGAGTCCTATGGTTTTTATATTCACTTATGATAATAAACAAGAAAGTAAACTAATCTAATAACAATAAAATTAAACTAATCTAGTGCTCATCAAATCTTGTGGCATAAAGTTAGGGGTTAGATGCAAAGCATTCAAATACATGTATAGGGAACTTTAAATAAAGTAAGTATGAGCAACACCCTAATATATGGAATATGAAGAGTAATATTATTGGATCCAACACTTATACTACTTTTATCTACTAAAAGAGAGGAGAACAAAGTTAAAATATATATACCTAAATGTGAACCCATCATGACTCAATATCTCCCTTAGCTAATTGGGATTCACAAGAGGTTATTGTGGTTCGTAAGGATCACTTTGTGAGGCCAAAGTATCCAAGACCTATCCACAAGACTAAGATTCTCCAAATAATAAACCTAAGCTAAGAATCATCATGTATAATGGTGAAAGAGCATATTTTGAAGAAGCACAAATGAATAATAACTCTTAATTGCATTGATATCGAAATGTCCTTATATATATAGGGGTGTTTGACCTAAAAATCACTCAAACATGTTGGCTATGCTAGGTCAACTAGGTCAACCTAGCACATTATCAGGATAATGCCTAAAGTTTATGCTAGGTTAGCCAGATGAAAGCTAGGCCTAAAGAACTAAAATGACCCTAGACTGTGCTAGGTTGACCAAGTTGGCATAGCTTACTAATAGGTAAAAAGGGTACTAAGCAAGGGAAAGAAGGATAGAAAGAGGAAAATACTAGAGAAATGTGCAAGGAAGGAGAGATAGCTTAGGGAAAGGTTTTAGGAGCTGAATGGATAGGGAATAATATGGAAATAAGGGATAATAATCCTATGAAGCACCAAAGGTCTATCCACCCCTTTCTCGATGCACCCCTTAAGGCATGCACTCAAATAGATTGAGTCACGATGGGTTCCTGTAAGATGTAAATAATCAATAATTGATAAAAGTGTGAAAATATTCATTTTATACACCAATGAGTCAATCCAAAGGTAATTATTTCTATCCCTCCTCTCTTTCCTTTATTTAATTAGTAGAATAGATATGTTTTTAATGTTATTTTAGATGTGTTATTTATCTTTGTTTATGTTCCTCCTTATATTAAATAAAAAGGTATATCTATAGGGTTTCTTAGGCTTTCCATTTATCACCTTAGTTTTCATAGAACACCCATTGGTTGGTAATTTCACCACTTATCTTCTTATTAGCTTAGTTGTCTTAGATCTATGTTACAATTATTTGTTAGTTCCTTACATGTGATATCTTTATTCTATCTGTGATACACCTATTTACAATAATTACTAAAATTATTTATCTATACTGAGACCTAGTGAGAGTTATACCCCATGTCATAGGCTTAATCTTTGGAACCCTTTCCTCTTGATATTTGGGTGCATATTACCCTTTTCTAGGTCTATAATTATTCTAGGTCCTTTCCCGCTCTTCTAAGTAAGTGTGGGCTCTTTTATCATGACCTTATTTGTATCTTAGTCTATTGAGAGAAAGAGCTTGTTACAGGTCATCCTAGAACATGAATATGCATATGTGCATTTCTTATTCACATATTCATATCTATCCAATATGAACATAAACCTCTTCATTCAAAAATTCTATGACACTATGAAGATTAGAAGGATCTTGTCTAATATAATATTTTATTAGATAAATCATATCCTTATTAGTCTTATCTTCACATTTAACATAAATATTTTAATTATTCAATTATATTTAATTTGCATCATAAGGATCAATGTTTCTATATTAATCCATGAAGTAAACTAAGTAAGAGCACATACAATGAAATAAACCTAGGCAAGCCTTAACCAACAATTAGAGTTAAAATCAACAAGATAACAAATTTGAAAGGGAAAATATGTTGTGAAACCATTGGTTTAATCAAATTTATGGTTTGGTTCACCCAAATGTGAAAAATATATGAAAATTTGAAAAAAAAAAAAAAAAAAAGATAAGGTTTGATCTAATGAAATCCTATGAGGTAATGCTTTTGAAACCCTAGGTTGTATCATCGAAAGATCAAGTTCATAAATTTATATAAACAAAAAAAGTGTACAGGGGTAAGTAACATGTGCACAAAAAGATAAAATTATTATGCAATGGAAATATAACATATAATGGTATTAAAATATATATATAACTATCATAATCACTAGAAAAAATAAACTAGAATTAAGCAAAATTATTAAACAATCAATGAACTAAAAAAAAGAATGAAAGAGATGAAGACTTACACACATGGAATATGGTCCAAAATATGGAATTTAATCACACTTTTATAGGTGCCAGATATGTTTTAAGTGAAATTTGATTTTCTGGAATTGAAAAGATAAATTCAATGCTTGACTAGTGCCACCAAATATGCCCATGGAATATTCAACAAACCTCCAAAAATACCATGTCTTTAAATGTTGAATATGTTCTATCATGTTGAATATATTCTAAACTAATTTTATAATTCATATTTTTATTATCAATGCATTGTCATATGTTTTATAATCCTTTGTAGTTACTTTACCAAATTTATAGATAAATTTGTCTTATTATGTCTTCTTGAGCTAGTTCACCCAAAATGCTTGCAAGAGGAAAATGAAAAGGGTTATATTGGGTAAATAAATTCAATAAGTTCTAACTACATATCCCACATGATTAGAATCAGACCTAATTTAGTTCTTTGTGCAATATGAATGAAATTTGGAGTGAGGGATTTTCCTTATCTTCACTAAGTGATATGTAGCTACATGAAAATTTGCCTATCATAATTTTGTTACAAGATGCATCTAAAACCCCTTATTGAAAGTCCTTGAGAATAAATAAATGAATTTAGAATGTGCCTAGAATTGAATTAACTTGAATGTTTGATAATCCACTTAATTAGTTGTTATTGAAATTCCAATAGATGATTATTTACAAATAGACATCTTGATTTTGAATTATGAACCAATCAACATACAAACCAACCTAAGAAAATAAAATAACCAACAAATGTGGATCCAAAAATACAAGGATATGAATAAGGGTAGAAGGGATAGATTTAGTGGGTCACTGAATATAACCCAACAGAAGAAAAGTTAGAAGGGAAAGGGAAGACATGGAAAATAGGCCTACATGCACAAAACAAAATAATAGTTTACCATGGGATCCCATAAATAAGAAATACAAAGACAAAAGAACACAAAAAACTTCCAATAATAACCTAATTTGAACTAAAAAATTTCATACACAAAATCATATTAAAAATATTACAATAATATAAATTGTACCAAAATGAAGTGTTTAGGAAGTTTTTCTGGTAATACACCAAGTGGTAGTCATTGAGTAGGTAACTCACAAAGTATGTGTCGAAGAGAAAAGACTTTTTCATCATGCATAAACTTAAACATTGGTGTAATGTGTATGGGATAACTATCATTTGATTTAGTCATGGGTGTCCAAGTAATAGATCATGTGTCATATTATCCAACAATACATGAAACCATATTAAAAGGGTCTTAAGACCTAAAATTATGGGTAATTTGATACCCATGATAGGTGTCTATGTGATACCATCAAATCCTTTGATAACCATGTTTTTACCATTTAATACTAAGTGTACCCCCTACTAGCAATAAATGACATTGTACATATGTTTTGACTTGAATTAGTGTCAACCATAATGCCATGTGTAATATTATCATGTGAATCAATAAAAACATGTATGAATGGTGGATCATTATTAAAATTATCTCTTGTAGTTTCATGATCACAAAATGTAATATATAGAACCTATTTTTAAAAACCTGTAACTGTACCTATAGCACCATCTAGAATATGAGCATTAGAAATAGTTAGTTTTTGTAGAGGTATTGTCATGTGATTTTATTTTTTTTTAATATCATGGTTTGGAAGTGGATTTCTACAATATTTTCAAATGCATATTTAGTGAGTCAACTACTTTATTCAATATAGTATCGTTTCCTTCCACATGAATAACATTGTTATCAATTGGATTGTGTATCTTATGGCCTAATGTAAAACATGCATTGGTATTATGACATGAACATATATGGTACTCAAAATTTGAATTCAAATCATAATTTATAGTTAAAGTTTGAGTTAAATATAATTCATGTTGTGGAGGTAAAGATATCATGTTGTATTCAAACAATGTTTTAAGCACTTCATGAGGATTCTCAAATAACCTTGTAAATTTCCAATTATCTCAAGAGGGAATAATAGGCCTATTACATGGTTGTCACACTATTTTTACTAAATTTTTGGCCTCATTATTATCTTGAAAGGTATGAGTATCATTAGCCTTAGACTTGAATGTTGATTTAACTTAGTATTTGGAGCTATTATAGGTATGTGAATTAGACCCATATTTAAGCATGTTGGCCTTTTAAAGTTTGATCTCATAGTTGTTAACCATATGGATAAACTCATCAAAATAATGATATGTGTTAAACATGACTTTGTATCTTGGAGGTTGAAGTAAATTATTGGATAAAATAACTTGTAACTTATTATCAGGTATTTGGCAAAACATATTTGTAAGCATAACTTTAAATTTAAGCAAAAACTCATTGATATTATTATTAGGTATTCGTTTAAGATGAGAAATCTTTAAAAACATGGCCATTAGGATAATTTTTATATAAAATTAAAATAATAAACTATCCAAAAAACCATTTAAATGACACATGAAGCCCAATGGTAAAGTGTAAAACCCATCAAAGGCATAGCCTATGAGACTTCTAGGAAATAAATTATTCATAAATAGAGTAAAGTGTACAAATTCAAAACATGAGACATAAATATATCTAATGTTTTACGAAGGATAAAAATTTTCATTGAATGCTTAAATTTTAAGCACAATGAAATAGAAAGGAAAATGGTAGACAAGGAACTCATGTTCCAAATATGGATTACGTAATATATCATGAGAAGTGATCATATGAATAGGTATTTGAAATATTTAGAAAAATTATTTTATTTTAAGTTAAATATCTTTAATATCTTGTTGAATCAATGTATCTTGATATGTAGTAGCATTTTTAGGAGCCAAAATGTGATTAACATGTGTAGGAATAGATGCTAGTGTTCCAACTATTACCATGACCAACAGATGCAACATTAAAAGTAGGTTGAGAAGGTTTATTAATAGTAGGAGGAATAAAATTAGTAGTATTTTGTATATTAATGTTCATATTAATTTCATAATTAGTAGGTGAAGGCATGAAAGTATGAGTAATAAGAGAATTAGCCTCATCACCTAATGTAAAAGTAGAGCCTCTAGCAGGCAGATTAGAAACATCCAAAGGATTATTTGTAGCATTTTCATTCTCAAATGTAGATTATTTGGAAATTTTTGTATTTTACACTTCCTTTAATTTAATCAATATGTCTTCTAATTTTTCAAGGAAATCACTATTCAAATTTCCAAAGTGAGCAAGTCTTTTAAAATTATTTTTTGATCAACCTTATTATTATTATCAATCATATCATTGTCATACATGACATTATCATTAGAATCATAATCAATTTTAACATATGCACAATCACCATTACTATTTACACATTTGAATTATCAACAACCATGAAACAAGTATGGATGTCATTAACAATTTCCATCTTCTTTTTCATATAAGCACTAGTACCAAGAAAAGGAAGTTGAATAAAATTAATATTTTTACCACTCATTCTAACACTTTTCCTAGTAGGGACTGTAGATATATATTTCTTACTTGTCATAAAATGTAAACATATGTAGCATGAAATAATACAGGGAAAATTATAATGTAATAATAAATCAAAACACTAGATAAATTAGATATGAAACAACCACAACAACAAAATTTAAATGGAAAGAGAAAATGAAACCCTAAGGTTGATAACTTTAAAAATAGATGGGTTCAAAAAAAAATTGTGGTAAAAATGGTGCACAATTATTTATAACACCACACAAATTTTATAATACATTAACACTAATGAGGTATTATGTAAATGTAGGAAATTCCATAAATCAAACCAGCTCTAGTGCTGAAATTGATAATTGAAATATTGAACAATTGGTATTTAAAAGGCCAACATGGAAACAAACGGATAAAAATAAAATCCTACGTAAATTTGGATTATAAAATTTCTATAAATTATTGAGATGCTATAAAATAGGGTTTATAATAGTCAATGGGTTATCCAAATAAGTAGATTGTATTTTGTGCAAGTGACACTTTCAGTATGCAACAAAAATGGTTCACCATATTTGTAGGTAGCAAAAAATGGCACTTTTGGTTGAATATGGAAAATAACTATGAATGTGGCCTTACAACTTATAAATGTAATAAATTTTATACAATCCTTTTCTAATAATAATAATTGCTCACTAAGTATAATGAATATGCATAATCATCTAAATCTCTTCTCCTTTGATGTAACCCTAAGTTTCCATAGTATTTCAAGGCTAAAAATAAATATGAAAAGTTAGTGGCTTGGGCCTCTTTGAGAATTTTAATTACACATCCCACATGCTCCAAATCAAGGCTCATGTATTTCTATACATGAAAATGACACAATACTAGGTTGAAGAAAGGACTTCACCTCATCTCCCTTAGATAATCATTTATAAATCCATGTGTTCCATATGAAAGCCTTATTTTGGTATAAGTATGCAACAATAATTTGATGATGACATAAATATGATCAATTTGAATTCCAATTGACAATTATGTAATGAATATGTTCACTATTTAGGTCAATAACTTGGTAGATATGATATTATCATATGGATTTCTTGATATTAAATGGTTTAGAGTACATGTGTCTATATAGGCTCACATGAAACAAAATTTTCACACAATCTGCATAAGTTAACCATGGAAAAGAGTGAGAATTGATAATCAAGGTATATAAATAATCACATGTCACATATCACCCACAAATAATAGATTACCACTTTTAGCCACCACAAAAAATGGTTGTCTCAAAAAAAGACCCAGAAACAGAGACCAAACTAAATTGAATATGATTGAATAGATCTTAAAGTAGAAAACTAATAGATCTAAAGGTGCTCATAGTAAAATATGAATGATTAAAGGCTATGAAGGGTCTATTTTTAAATTAAAGAATCCTAAAAATATAAATATCAACACAAGAGGTAAATGTACCAAGCTGTGACACACATTTCATTAGGTCCTATATACCAATTTGGTCTAAAGGACGTTAAACTTCATCACCATCATTATATCTCTCAATAATGGCCTCATTAAATTCCTTTTATAAAATCATATCAAATATGAATATAAATATTAAAATTTATGTAACATTTATTCATTATGTATATAAATTCAAAATTCTTTATTAATATATATTTGTCTACTACTTATTTTCATATTAATATTCCATGTTTAATATCAGAACAGTTCAAGTTTGATTCGATTATGTGAGAGATGTGCCTATATGTTTACGTACCACTTCCATACCACCTTAAGGTATCATAATTTTCATATTATACATCTTTAGTCCTTTTGACTTATTTTATAATTTCTTCCTCATTCCCAACATCATCAACCCAGTTGATGGTGTACTAATATTTTCTTGTTTTACTTGGTTGATAAGATTTTATTTTTATTCAACATCTTCTATCTAGAAAATATGTTAGCTAAAAATAAATTTTATTTTTAGGGATATATATTCCCATTTATAAAATTATTTTGGTAATTTATATATGCATAATAAAAGCTTCAACTCTAATAGCATTTGCAAATACCCTTATGAAAGCTAAATGGGAATAGGTTAAATATCTTCACCAAAGGAAGATAAGTTGCAATAAAGGCATTAGAGATTCAAGAATTGGAGATACAATAGAGAGGTAAACTAAGTATATGAAGTCTCCAATTTTGGTATATTTAGGGTTTTTTTAATCAATATTGACCCCACCTACAAGCATCTCCCATAAAGTCCCAAATCCAAGTGGAGATTAATAAAACAATAGTTTGACTCCAAATAAGTATTACTAACTAATGCAAAAGCATTCAAAATCACATGTAATCCTACATCAACCAAAACTATATTAGGTTAGTAAATAATGTAACTTAACATTACATAAGTCTATGATTACACACAATATTTGTTTATTTTGTTTTAGACAAGTATTATTTATTTTGGCTAGGTAATGACTTTTGACTGAAGTGTGGACCAGTTTAGGACACAATCAAGAGAAAAAATCCCCATGTGATTTATTATTTAGTTGAATACCACCTATATACCAGATATTATTAGATGTATACTAATTATTTCCAATAATAGCCACCATCAACCTTTAGAATAGCCAATGGCCATTAACATCCCTGAGAATACAACCAATGGCCACAACCAGCCTCATATACCTTTTCTAAGATTTGAACCTAGGTGGGAATTGAAACAACCAAGCCACTTAACCAACTCACCCACATCTCATTGGCTTACATAAGTATTATTATGTGTAGTTGTCTTTGTGTAGCTTTTTGCAACCTAAAAGTGCGCATACGTTTATTGTATTATCATGTGTTTGTAATGTTTTACGAAATATTATTGGTACATGTGTTTTTGCCTTAGTTATAATAAAAAATTTAATCTCTATCCAAGAGTTTTTTTTCTTTTATAGAAACACAACAAGAAATGATTTGTGAAGTATTTTAGTGGTCTATGGTAAATTATAGAGCATCTATGCATTCATTTGGGTTACTGTAAGAATTTATTTATTTTCCATATATTTAAAATATTTGGTGTGTTTCAAGAGTTATTGAGGATATATTTTCTTCACCTCACCAGTATGGAGTTAACCCATAGTGATCTTTGTAATTGGGATCTCTTCAAAGATGAATCTAGCATTAACAAAGTTAATTTAGAGTTTTCTAAGTTGGTATGACATTATCACATATTTTGAGATATTTGGGAATCTTGTGGTAATGAGCAATAATATTCTTATCAAAATTGAGGTTTTTGATAAGCTAAAGTTTACATTTAAGGTTATTAAGCCTATCAATACAATTATATAGCTTATAGAGTTATCTAATGGTCATGATGATCTAAAGGGTGAGATTTGGACTATCTATCTTCTTTCTATTTTTTTATTTTGGATTGATTACATTGGATATATCTAAATGGGATAGCATATTTCATGTGATGTGTTATGGTGCATCAAGTTATGTTACTTTGTAAATTTCTCTTATGTGATGTATTATCATTAGGACTATGTTAACCATTTAATATTTTTTGGCACACTAAGGTGTGTTTAATTAAGTTAGTGGGTTGATGAAAATTCTTGTAAGTAGGTGGGTATTGCATATTTATAATCATGCCCTTACACTTGAGCTAGGATAATTATAAAATCAGTGATCTTAAGAATATCTTAGATAAAATCTAGACTAGAAAATACCATGAGTTTGTGAGTAGAGATATATGGATATAGTGTTGTAAAACATCATGTTGTGAGATTATTATTGTTATGTGTATTTTAGTAAATTTAAATTCTTTTTATTGAAATGAAATAATATTTGAGCTAATTTTTTTATTTAATAGACATTTTTTTGTGTATTTATATGGTCATGTGGTCTAAGCCATCTCTTAAGTGAGAGCCCTATTGCATAATTTGGTATCAAAGAAAGGTTTTAATCCTTGTAGGTTATTGTTTCTTTCCACATTTATAAGTGTGGGTATAAATTAGGTATAGATAGATTCTACTAATATTGTTGGGTAAAATGTGTAATGGATTATTATTTGATTTGTGTTCATTAGGAGAGCATCAAGAGTGGTCAAAGTGCTAAGATTTTTATACTTGGTTGGATTGATGAGATATATGCATGCACATTTAAAGGCTATATATATTTCATAATGTTGAGGTGTTTGGGTGGTGGATAATTAAAAAATACTAAAGTTATAAAATATTCATACAAAATATGCACCTAGAACTAGAATGCTTAATAATAGGTTGATGAACTTAAAGATTGATTCTATCATATTATTACGATAATGACTAACAAACCAAAATTGGACCCTAAAATTTATTTTGCAAGTTTGAGTCATGAAGAGCTCATTGACTAGATCACTCAGTTGGATAATTATTATTTTTGATTGAAAAGTGTATCTATATCAATATAAATAAGTAACGTTACAATCCTAGTCATATAAAAAAATCATGTGTAAAAAGTCACACCCCACAAACATAACCAAACTGAGATTAGAAACCCCTAAGAAATATCAAGCCCAACAAAGGGTCAATAATGAGCACTCAAAAAAATCACATAAAAGGTGAATAACAACCAAAAATACACTCATAAAATCATAGACTAGTAAAGAGAATAATTAAACTTCAGTAGCAACCACGGGGGTCAAAGGAGGAAGTGGAAGAGGCAGATCTTATAGCTTGTCACCCCATCCCCCTTGAATAGGGGTCTTCATCCATACGTAAGGGATACAAACCATCAATTTTTTTACGATTATTATTGTCTTCCTTGTGTCTATCAAGTGAAATAGCTAGAGCCAACCATAAATACTTGTTTTTCAAGGGAGGGCCCAATCCATTACATCACCTCCACCTCTAGAAGAGCCACGAGACCAATCATTCCATGAAGATGACCAATGAAGGGGTGACCAATGAGGAGATAGGCTCTTATGTTTTTACTTAAATCATTTCTAATGCATACCATGCCCTCACCCATGAGGAGGTCATTATAGGTATGGAAACTCTAGAGGCTATCAACTAATTATACACAAGGCAATCCCTTAATTGTAAAGCAAATTCTAGAGGTGGTTAAATTTTAGGTTTAAAAATTTAGTCTAGATTTGAAGCTGGAGAGTAACATTAAAAATTAAATTAATTTTGTTAGTAATATAAAAACTACATTCCATTTATTTATAATTAAAATAAGAATAATTTATAGCTTTCTAGATTTGAAAAAGAATATCATGACAAAAAATATGTCAAAATCTATTGTATCTTGCAGGAAAAAGGGTAGAGTCTCCCAAAAAATCCATTTTTCATGTAAATAAATAAGGAATAAATAGTTTAAAGAGGATATGAATCCACTTCCATGCAGTCTGAGCATGGGAATAGAACCATAAAAGATGCTTAAGAGTCTCAAGTTGATGGCATGCTAATCAAATAGGATTTAAAACCCTTGTTTGCTTAAGTCAATCACCCACTAGTAAATCATAATATAGAATACACCAAAGAAAGTCAGCCTTCCTAGGCTAAATAGGAACAACCCACAGGGTGTGAAATATTATAGACCAGACACCATGACTAGACTGAAGGTTACATCGATGATTTAGGGTATCATCTTGAATATGCTGTGGAAATAAAACATTATACCCCAAATAAGGGGAATAATGATTAAAGGGAGTGTTCTTAGGCCAATTCCAATCCTTCCACCAAGGAGTAAGATAATTGATTCCAATTTTATGAAGAGACTCATTAAGTATAGAGCCTTGTTTATGTATTAGACTTAGCATCTACATTATTTAAATTAAATTTATTGTGAACCTATTAAAAAATAAGCCAATATCGACTCACTTTAAATAAAATATCCTAATGGTTTTCACAACTTTCTTGAACAACCTTAAACCTTTGATCCAAGGGACTAAAGCAAAGGGAACATTATGAAAATTCAAGTAAGGATACCACCAAAGGGAATAAGAATTAAGAGAAATATCATTCCTAAAACCCTCCCCTATCTAGATGAGATTGGGTTTGAGTTTATCCCAATTTTTCCAAATGTTTTGAATGACAAAAGTACCATTAATTTTAATATGAACATGGTTAATGAGAAGAGTATGTAACCTAAGGCATTTCTAAGCATGCCTGCCACAAAGAACCCCCTGAGATATATAGTGATGAAGCTATATATATTAGGATTCATCACCTTCTAATCTATAGACTGCCCAATTAATATTGAGAGCTATACATTGAAGTTTACTATCTAGGAGACCCAGACCACCTGCTTCTTTAAGTTGATCATAAATATCATAAGAAACTTTTCTAGTTTACCATAGGCATCATTATAAGCAACCCAATAGGAAGAATAGTAAACATGTGTAGCTTCCAAAACCTTGAATCAAATCTAAAACTTACTCACCAAGGACAAAGGCTTAGTGATTCAAAAAGAAAAAAAATTATCAACTCTTTTAACCAAACCAAAGCTCAATAGGATAAGCCTAAAAATCAAAGATAATTCCAAGGAACTTAAATTGAACCCTTATAATAATCCACTACCATTTATATCCCTCTAACCAAGGGGGTTTGGGAGAAAGATACTAGCAATAACACTACATTTTTCTCTATTGAATGGAGGATCTAAAGGCCAAACAAAAAATATGAGTAAAGAGACTGGTGATAACACTACATTTTTCTCCATTGAATGGAGGATCTAGAGGCCAAACAAAAAATATGAGTATAATCCAAAGCATTCTTAACCGACTCCTATTCCTAGAGAGTGATAAAATATTCATCAACAAAGTGACCTTTTATCAAATGATAGATAGAATGAGGGAGAGATATGTCTTTCACTAAACCTCTAGAGGTAGAATTAGTTAGAAGATAGATAAACCCTTTAGCTACTAATACATAAACTAAAGGGGCTAAAGGACACCCTAACCTAATAGATATATGAATTTAAAACTAAGAATACTAGGCTCTAGTGATAGTAATGCATGCCCTAGCATCCTAAAAAATCATAAAAACCACTTATACAAACTTGGGACCAAAACAAAGAGCTTAGAACATGGCTGAAATAAAAGGCCATTCAATATAGTAATAGGCCTTCTCAAAATTAATATTAACAAATAGGTCCTTTTGACTATAAATACGATCCCATTCCATGCCTTCTCATATAATGATGACATTGCCTAGGATATATGTGTTGGATCAATCATGTTTTCTCACTTTTAATAATTAAAGGAAGAAGGCGCTTAAGTCTGAGAGATAGTGCTTTAGCAATTATTTTATAAGAAACATTAAGAAGAGTAATAGGTTTCCAATTAGTAATAACCTTAGATTCACTAGCCTTGGAGATAAACCTGATGTTACCTTGATTTATAATAGGTCTTAGGTAATTCTTTAGCACCACTTTAAAAAAAACATTGTGAAGATCTAGACCCAAAATATCACATAAAGTCTAGTAGAACTCACAAGGGAAACCACCAATGCTTGGAGCTTGACCAGTATCCATATACATAAATACATCTTTAATATAATTGAGGGTTAGATGACAATCATAGTAAACCCTTTAAGCATCATAAACTTTAAAAGGGATAGATTGAAGGCACTGGGTAAGATTCAATTCTCATTCAAGAGAATAGGATTGGGCCAAAAAAATACCATGATAACAAAAGCTTGCAGAATGTTAGGGATCTTGGTAAATTGAATAGATCCCTCCTTCATAGTTTTGATTCTATTAGTATTCCTTATAGAACTTAGGAGAGAGAGAAAATGATAATGATCTTATCCCCAATTTTCAACCAATTCATATGAGCTCAAAGTTGAGCCCCTCTGGCCTTGCATGCCTCCTCAACTTGTAGTTTATGATGCCAAAAACCTGCTTGGGTTTGTAAATGAACATTAAAATGAGAGGATTCAATCTCTAATGATACTCAGATGTATTCATAGTTTGTATCATTATAAACACTTTAGTGAAAATAAAGTCTTGTTTACCATAATCATGAATAAAGGTGATGGTTTGATCAAGAGCATCTGTCCACCACTGTATCCATCCAAAATCCCCCTTGGGCCTAAGAACAAAATTCCAAATTCTAACAATGTGCCCAATAGTTATCTCATGCTTTAACTGAGCAGTATTGAGATCAAATTGATTTATAATAGGCCTCACTTGACGAGTAGATAAATCAATATTAAATCAAATAGTATGGTGATCTGATAATAAGGTGTCAAGAAGCACAAAATTGTCCTATCATGAACATGAGCAAAAAATATCTTGTTCAAATAATATATCTTGGTCTAGTTGTTGGAGAACCTAATCCTATCCTTGTCAAAAATTATACCAAGTAAACTAGGGAGAGTATGAATCATTCCTTTAGTGGTGGTTTAGATCAAACACCCCAACTTTTTTACGCATGTAAAACCATGTTTCTTATTTTCTAGCACACAAATGCATAAAAATACAACCATATTTATCCTCAAAAGATTAAACCATGTTAAAATCCTCATAGATGATCTAGCGTGCATATAAAATCAAGTCTTCTAACCATATCCAAAGCAAATCCCACTCCACAACATCATTAGAAGCATAAAAATTACCAGCTCAATGATGCAATTATCAAATTCAAACAAATTCTAAACAACATGATGAGTGGATTCATACCCCTAGGAAATAATGTGTTAAGAAAGATCTAAAGATAAAAGAGTGATGACCCCACCATGAATATATTCATGCATGGTATTCTGAAAAATGTCCTCAGGGCAAATTATTCATGTTGCATTCTGTAAGAGAAAGCTAGAGATCCTAAGTTCTTACAAACAAAGAATTTTCATATTAATAAAAAGTTGATAATTGTTACTGATCATAAACTCTTATAGTAGATCAATAAGGCCTCAAACATTCCATGAATAGACTAACATTGGGAAACATCGAGGTTCATGTGATTTTCCTCTGTAAGATTTTCAAGATTAGAAAACCAATTGAAAGAAGGTTTCTGCTTCATAAAATCACCCATCTAAAAATTTCTCCACTTATGTGCCAAATATTCCTCATTATGAGAAGGAGAGGGATTTATAGAGTGATAAAGGACTATTTTATGGTTGAGACTAATTAGATTATGTTATCCTTTTAACAAAGTCACGTAGCGGAGGGTTGTGGTAGTTGAGTTTGTAGAGCTAAAGGTGGAGTATCAACAAAATAAATCATTGTTTATGGTGTGTGCATAAGTGGGGTGAAACCTTGTTAGACCCAATACATTTTTCAATAGGGGTTAAGGCATTTGGAGCCATGATTTAGAAATAATTAGAAGATTAAGGCTTATAACTACCTCTTGATGAATTATTCTTTTGTATTTTTGATAGTGGTCTAACTATTAGCATTAACATTCTGGGTTCTAGCTTAAGGTCCACCCTTTTCCTAAGGAGTAGGAGGAGCATGCACCATTAAGGGACACTCTTATATCATGTGATTTTATGCCATTACATTGAAAATACTAGATAAATTGATATACCACTGATTAAATTGAGTATTTCCAATTTGAATGTCAATAGACTCTTTGAGATCCTAAGCTAGATCCACTTCCACACTAACCATGTTTTCGGGACGAACCACAAAATTTTTTGCTTTTTCCTCAAATATAAAATGCCCTATCAATTTTATGATATGGTCAATAAAACCCCATAGGGGGGAAAGTCAATCCAGGAAATTCAACCCATACTATAATTTTTAGTTTTGCTTACTTTGAAACTTGAAAGTCTCAAGTCTAGTGAGAAAACACCACCAATGTGTTGTGTATGAACAAAGGGCCATGAATAACAATGGATTTATAGTGCTTTGGGTTAGTGAATTGAAATAAGATTAAATCCTTGGTAAGGTTTTAAACTCCTAGTTTCACACCATGGCCTTGCCAATGGTTATGAACCCATTATTTTAAGAGGCTCTTGGGGGGACTCTTTCCATAAAATAAGTAATCAGAGTGTAATTCTCAAAAATATTAAAATATTTATCAAATTTAGGTAGATCAAGAACAACATTAGGTAAGGGAGTGTTTGGGTTAGCACTAGTACCTCGTAAAAAACTTTCAAAATTAAATTCCTCACTTATTTTGGTGCCATGATCACTCTCACTCAGACCAGTTATCTTTGCATCTAAAGATGTAGAAATAGTGGTGGTGGACATTAAGAAAAGGGGTACATCCTACTACCCAGAGGGTGAATCATCGATTAAAATCTACAATAAATGCAAACTAAAATTAAATTCTACCTAGATCTATGGTAGATTGATAGTGTGGTAGTGAAAAATTGGAGGCTTGTCAATGAAGAGAAAAAACATAAAAATTATCTTCTTGGAATAGTATTTGAGTATGAAAGATCCTAACCATGTTAAATACATAAGTGAAAATTTGAAAGGTCACACATCTTTATGGTGGGATCATGTTAAATCTAAACTATTGTACAGGAGAAAAGATAAGATTAATACTTAAAATAGAATCATTGTGAATCTAAAATATAAATTTATTCTATGGATTATAACATGAGTTTGTTCAAGAAGCTTCAACACTTGCGATATAAAGAGATGAGTGTGAAATACTACATTGAGGAGTATTATAGACTTACCATTAGAGTGGGTTTTGTTGAAGATTATGTTGAGAAGATCTCAAGCTATGTAAATGGATTGTTCATTAAAATTTAAGATGAGTTTGGTATGATATTATTGTGACCTATTGAAGAAGTCTATTAGCATGCACTGAAAGTTATTTTATTACAATATGAAATTAATTAGTGCATTAACTCTAATTAATATAAAAAGAATTGAAAGGTATCAAATGCCATAAATTACTAGTAACTAGTAGAATGAAAATAAAATATTGAAATGGATAAAGCTCAAATGAAAGATAAAATCTAAGGAGAGCATAAAGAGGACAAGAAGACTTAGCTGATTTTTTCTATTAGGTTGACTATGAGTAACTGAAAGGTGGTTGAAAATGATTAAGTCAATCTTGATTATATACATGCAATTGAAACTATATGATCACTAATTTGAGTCACAATAAACTATAAATGGTTAGGATTGACTATCTCTATTGACCTTTATGGGTCGATCTTGACCTATGTGGAAAAACATGAAGTTGATGGTACAGTCACCCACTCTTGAATATAACTTATGCATAATTTTAACCTTAAACTATGTGTAGATGAGTTGTAAATTACCTCTTCAAGGTTGATGTCATATCCCAATTTCACTCTATGCTAAATAAATTTTTAATTGTTGATTAGTATGGTCATTATCTAATTAGCATTGCTTTGATTTGAGTATTTTGACATATACTAGTATGGGATAGTGATATTGTTGATTAGTATACATTGCGTGACAATTATATTTTGATAATCATATACATTGAGGATGTATATTTGTTAGTTTAGCATCATTGGTTGATATATATGATGCCTCATACTAACTACCTATTTGTTTTGAGGTGGATGTAGGAAAGGTCCTACCCTCAGAGCTTGATGAGGGAGAGTATCATTGAAGAGGGTCGGATAAACAGAGCGATTGGGGGAATATCAGTGGGAAATGCTAGTGACACTACACATGCACACAGTAGACTCTAAATGATATTTATGTAAAAATGTTAGTACATGTTACTTATGATTATACTTATGTATGTGGAATTAGTTTAGTATGCATTGGATTTCTTTAGTCTAATCAACTTGATTTTTGAAATTAAATCTAGAAAATAATTATTAATTACTATAAAGGTATTAAAATTTTAGATACAATTATTTGACAATAAAAGCAATTAATGATTAAATAGCTTTTAATTAAAAATATAGTTATCCTAGTAAAGATTATTTGTATGAAATTAGAATTATCTAAATATTATAAAATAGAGTTAAATCTTGAATAGCATGCTGGAATTTACTTTAAAATTAGGAAATAGATATAATTATTTATTGAGTTAAATTAGCCTTCTAGATACATGCATAAATTAAATTAAAAGTTAGTAAATGAGTCAACTTAAGTATGAATTAAGGAAATTAAAAGAAGACTACACATGGATAGCAAAGTGGAAGAGAGAATACATGCAAAAGTGGGTGGCACAGCATATGAAGGGAAAGAGATTTATAAATAGAGAGATAAGAATTAGAAAATAGGTAGTGAGATACATGCAAAAATATAGAAAGTGGAGGAGAGATAAGATAAGGATTTGGATAGAGAGAAAGAGAGATTTGGAAGAGAAAAGAGAAAGGTAACCAATTTTTTTTCTAACATAGAAGTGTTACAGAGGTAGGTTCTGTAATTAATTTATGGTGTGTTACTTTTACATAGACTACATTTCGGATTATTAAAAGCTTGTGTTTTGAGTTAAAGACCCAAGTCATACTTTTAAATGGTAGAGTTTGTCTTATTGAGCCTACTTTTAATACATGTAAACCTACATTGAATTTGTATTTAACCTGCATTCCATTAAACATTGTGTCCTAATTCTCTATGACTGTGTTAAAATTCACATTGGCTACATTGTATTTTATTCTTTACCTACATTGTATTTTAAGATAAGACAAAAAATTTAGAAAAGTCATTGGCTGAGTTTATAGTGGGATGCCTAAACTCTAATTCACAATGCCCAGTCAGGTGGAACTGAAATGCCAAACTTCATTTAAAAGAATGTTGAGTCTTTAATATAATAAACTAAGTAAATAATTAAATCATTGAACCTTTATTGTAATACCAAGTCATAAAATAGTGAAACGCCTTATTTTATTTAAAACACCAAATTTTAAGAAGTTACCCAGCCATTAAAGGAATTGGTCCAATCTCAATTAGAACACTATGTATAAATTGGGATGCCAAGTTTAAATATAGCTTGAGTAATTAAATTGCAATGCCTTGTGGTATAAATAAATGCCAAGTCAATTCTAACATTGGAACACCTTGCTTTAGAATGAAACACCTTATCTAAGAAGAAATCATTGTGCCTGGTTATAAAATGTTAAGGTCAACAAATGATTGTATATATGTTTATATATTGATAAAATCATTGTAATATTTTAATAAGTAGCAGTAAATCTATTATAAAATCATAGAAGTCAATGTTGAAGTCACTAAATTATTGGTTAAATTGGTTGAGCATGTATGTTGAGCCATTGGGTATATTAAAATTAGCATTATATATTTAATAAGTTGAAACATCTTTAGTTAAATATCTGAGCTTGTGTATTAAAATGCCCAGTCAGTAAAACATGCATTGAGTAGTCAAAATTAAGATGCAATACATTGCATATTCAATTTAAGATGCTAGGAATACATATTCTGAGTTTGAATATAATTAATTTTGGCTAAGTAAATCTAGGAGTTGAAATGTAAGTCCCTGAAATTAAATTGTTGGTTACTTGATACAAAACGCCAATCATATAAATAGTTGAGTCATTGAATTATATGATGTCTTTTAATAGAATGCTAATAAGAGCTTTGAGTTTATTTATTTAATTTCTGAGTAAATATGTTGGAATCACTATGTTGAGTGTGTAGTATTTCAACATTGTGAAAGAAATTTAGAAGGTTGAGTATGTTGCATGTTATTTGATAGTGTTGTATGTATTTTATAAATAGGTTGAGTTTAATTGAAAAGCCAATATCATATTTGAATTCCAAGTCAAATTTCTAAAAATTTAAGTTATAAATTGCAATGTTTAGTCATGCAATTGAAAATGTTTGAATGTTGGAATGCCCTGTTCACATCATGTGTTGTACATACTTTTGTAGTTGCTATTTTTGAGATGCCAAGATAGTGTAATGGGCTGCATGTACATATGATTGGTCAATTTAAATATTGAAGTATTGGATTAATATTTAATTATCATATACAGAGTCAATTAAATGAATCCCTAGAATGAAATTAAAATGCCCAGTCTTGAGCTATATATATGTTGAGTCTTATTTTAGATTGCAGATGTCTTGATGCCAAGTGTCTTAATTTGTCAAGCTATTAGGTATAAAAATTTGAATTAAAATTACAAGGAAAAAGCTATTTAGTGAAATGTTTTTCATTTAGTGAGAACGTTTTACATATATTTTATATCTCTGAGCATTTTATTAAAAGTTGACTATATAGTGATGTCTATTAATTAAAATAAAATTATGTTTCCTTCTTAATGCAAGATTGAATGCTGGGTTGAACTTTATTTTTGCCTCAGATTTCCTTATTACGATTTGGGCATGATTATCATGGAAATAAGAAGGAACTATAAAACTGGTTAAATTGACAAATAGGAATAATGTTAATACTTTTGAGGTTTAATATAGTTGAATTTTAAGATATTCAAATTCATAATCATATATGTATTAGCCAACAATATTGGGCTTTTTGATAAGAGATTGATTAATGTAATAATATTAAAAAGATAATATGTCAGATGGTATATCTTATGAGACATGCCAAGATGTCCATGATAGTTAATATGACTGTTGAGACTTTGTAATCTACTGTTGAATTGATATTAAGTATTTTTGAAGCAAATAAAGAGTATAAGGGTATTCATATAGAAATTATGTATACATGGACTTCGATATTCATTTGATTATGTAACTTCATAAGACTTTAGATATATTTCCCTTTATTTAAAGTAACATATTGATAAAAAGAATATAAGAGATATAGGAAGCGGGAACTTCAACTATGTAAGTACTAACTCTTAAGTTAAGTTCCTACAAAGTTTACTTTGATTTACAATTATCCTGTAATTGGTAACTATTGAAGATTAAAAGCTTGTATGCAATTTTGTGAGAGTATTTATATGTGCAATGGTTAGACATATATATATATTTTTATAGTATGAAAGGTACCCAAATGGTACATACTATATTTATGATAACTAGACCCACACTTACATAATTATTTATGTGTTGGTTGTTACTTAAATAATATGTATTGCAGTATTTTGTAGGATATCATTATGTGTACATACAATCTTGATAGTGAAAAAAAATGTTAAGATAGAATTATATGCATTGTATGAATTGTTTGGTATAGTTATGCTTGCTTGAATATGAGTGTATGTTTCCATGTTTCTATGACAACTAGTATGACTGATTATGGGGAAACTAGTAGTTGTACCCTAGAACCCTAGACTATGATAATATGGGTTTTTTTGAGGTGTAGTTACTTGAATCTTATTGAAATAGTCTATAGTTTATTGTGAGTTTTACCTGGTGGTATAAACAGTGGTTATTATTTTTCAATTTAAGATTGATTTTAGTTTAAGACTTATTCATGCATAGATAATTATGTGTATACCTTGTTTTCTTCTTGTTTAGCTTGTGATGTGATATTATTACATGGAGAATGTAATCTGTATGAGTCTTTGAGTTATATACTATGTTATATATGTTTATTTTAGAAACCATATTGATGATACTAATAGGTAGTGAAATGGATTCCACTAGCCTAGGTAGTACCACCAATAGATAATCCAATTAAGAGGTGTGTTATAAAATTGACCAATCTAAAATGATCATATGAAAACTTTGTTCAAAATAATTTTATATACATTTTCATTCATATGTTTGATTTTGATATTGTGCAATATCATGTTAGAACAAATTTCTTTATGCAACACTGCATGTTTTTAGAAATCTTACAGCACACAAGGTACTAGCACATCTTACTGGAATTTCATATCATTCTATCTACCTATCTGTGAAGGGAGGGCTATTTCTTGATAGGGGATTGTATGAGGGATCATTAGTTCATTATTGGTATGGTAAAGCACTCAGATGATGCTCCCCCTCATCCACTGTAGTAATACCTAGAGACGACACTTGAGATTATCAATGATACACAAGTTGGATTGACTCAAACTCCAGAGAGATTGGTATCTATTATTATATTAGGCCATATTTCTAAAGGAATGTAATTGTATTATGTACTTGTATATTTGATATGTGTTATGTGGTGTTTACTTTCCTTCAAGTTGTGTAAGATTTATATTGTATGCAGTATTTAAATTAGAAGTATTATTGTTCTTATTTGTGCTTTAGATATATTGTATTTTCTATTCTATGAAATGATTGTTAAGTTATTTGTTTTTTTTTATAATTTGCATTTTCCTAACTATAACTTGAGGGGTTGTCACAGTTGAAACCCCGCTAGGGTTGGTGTTAGCTAAAAACCTTTTAAAAAATAGGGGGGGTGGGGGGCGGGGGGGAAGGAGCGGGAGGCGGGGGTGGGGGGGGTGTAATGGGTTGAGATGACCCAATCAATCCCATGATGATTGAATGTTGCATATGTATCTAGATTAATCTAAAGATGAAATCAAGTCCACATAATTCTCCCACCTAGACTACTTATGTAATAGTGTTTTTTTACTACATGTATGCATCTAGAGATAGATTGAATACTTGATAATGATTTGCTTCACTCAAATAGAATAGGGTCATGACTTGGATAAAGGTTACTTCAAGTGAATATAATTAAAATTGGATATAATAAGGTAGATTTTCTCTGTGTGTAATAGTGTAAATGTGCCCAAATAATGAAATTACTAAGTGATTGCATAGTATTAGAATAGGTGGCTATAATGTGCATTTATAACAATCCAAATAGATGAAAATGCATGCTACTTATCCTAAAAATATAGGCCAAACTATAATAAAGGTTTTTAATTTTTAAAAGATCTATTGTTGGGTAAAGGGTAAAATTTATCCATAAAGGTCAGGACCGATTGGCAATCTTGACTTGTGCAGGTTGATTCTAACTTGGAGAAGGTAAAAAATTTGAAATGTATGTATGTATTTTTAGAGAAGTTTTTATAAAATTTTAGAATATCTATATAGGTGTAAAACATCAACTTAGAAGGGATGGGACCTTACAAGTATTGTGGATAGAGTGAGGTGGTGAAATAGGACCAATAAAAATGTTGAAGTCAATTAAGGTAAGTGTAGGCCAAAATTGATATTATCAAGTATTCATGATTGAATTTGAGTATATACATTCTCCCCCTTTAATTTAGAAATAAAATTATTTGAGTAAAAAGAAACATATACCCGAGTGTGTACAACAAATTTTGCCTTTCAAACAAAGCTCCAATCATGAAAGGTGTTCCATAGTGAATCCTACAATGATGTAAATGTAATTAATGTCCATATTTGAAATTGAAAACTAAAATATGTTGACATGTCATTTAGAATGACTTGCCAATGTTAATCTCTCAAGGTAGTGAAGCTCATCTAGCCTCTTTTGAAATGAGTCCCATGAGGGGGTCTCCCCAAGGTTTTTATCTATTGGTTCACAGTGCAGTGGTTTTTACTTAGTTCTCATTGTGATGGTTCCAATTCAAGGGGCCTACTAATGTGAAATATTTTAACATATTGGATTCTTAAACAAACTGGGTAGTAATTATGGATAAGTGTTGTATTCAACTGGGTTTCAAGCAGAAATCAAAAATAGCAAAGTATAAACATACATTTGCCCAGATGCAAGTTAAGGTTTTAGATAAAAAATAGTAAAAAAATCTAACTTTAGTTGTTCATTCCCTTACAGTAATCATTCAACAATGTGGCAATTTTATTGGAATAAAATAAAACAAGCATTCAAGATAATATGAGCATAAGTATAATTCTATCAAACAAAACTCTAGTTTAACAGACTTAATAAAAAAACAAAATAGAAAGGGTAAAGAGAGATAAATCCTACAATAGTGAAGGGAAAATAGGATTTTTCAATCTATGAAGTCCACAAACTGGTCTCTCATATGATTAACATGCACACAATCACGAATGAAGCTAGTACATACACCAAAGGGAAACAAACAATGGAAGAAATGTCCACAACCACCATACAAATGCAAAATTTGAAATCAACAAATCCAAAGTCTTTTATTAATATAAATATATTTGTTGATAATCACATTTGAAGTCCATTATAGTCGGTCAATCAAAATTTCACTAGCGTAATGGTAAGGTTATAAAAGAGGGATAGAATAAAAACCAAAGCGACTAATTTTAAGTATTTTGGATCAATAAAGAGCTAACCCTTACCATGAACAAAGTTGGTTTTATTTATAGACTTTTCATCAATTCATTTCCTGCCTAAACGCTCCTTCACTTTTCCAATCCCGCCACTTTGCCTTTTTGCTCCATTTTAACCTACTAAAAAGACAAAAAATAAGTTACTTTTTGTAATTAAAATTTCCTTAGACAAAGTATAAATTTATAAAATTAAAATATCATTATACAAGAGGAATTTAAGGAAACTAGAGGCTCTAGGACATCCGTGTTGGAGTTATCTTTCCAATTACTCAGATTATTTTGAAAACGGGTTAAAAAGGACCAAGTTATGGCCCCTAGAGTGATGGGTGGTCTAAAATAACACCTAGAAGTCCTCCTCAGGTTCAGGGATGCACAAAATTAAGTTGTGAATAGGTTTTTACTCAATCTAAAATGGTAAAAATTGATAGGACCAAATGCGACTGGGCAAGAACGAGCTTTCCATTGGTGCAAATAGTTTGGAAAACTTATTCCTAGGGTGAAAGTTATGCCTCCTAGAGTGACTGGAAATCTAAGTGGATTAGCATGAAAAACAAGGTCTAGGGTTCTATTTTTACATTGAAAAAGTGCTTGTCGAATTAACAAATAATTTAGTAAAAACTCGCTGCATATTGGACCATTAACCCTAGAGAAACACTATAGGGGTGTCTTCGACAAGCGTGTTAAGTCCACCTGAATCTTTGACGGACGAAATAATGTCTTTGGATTTATAATTCATTGTTATAAATACACTCTTCCAATTATTAAATAATATATTAATTTTTCATATTAAAAAATTAATAAAAATTAATATATTAATTAATTATATTTAGAGAAGTTTAAAAGATTTTAATTAAATTATGTTAATATTTAATTTTAATCAATTTAATTGATTTAAATTAAATTTATTAAAACTAAATAATAGTAGAAATTAAAATTAAAATATATTAAAAAAAACAAAATACAATTAAAAAAATCAAACCTAAAATTACGTGGTCCCCTTACTCACCACTACTCCACATGGGTTTATGCCACATCAAATTACAAGAACCAAATAACAAATATCCATCCACGTTGCTTGGTATGCGGATTTTCATTGTCCACTTGGCGAGTGTGGAGCTGATCTCGGGCAGAGACATTTCACTCACTTTGTTATGCGGTAAAAACATCCAACCAACACCATGTTATACTCCAACATTAAGTTTTTATGAGAATAAAGAAGTGAAGAAATCATGGGGGGAAAATCACTCCAACCAAAAATTATAATTTAAAGAAGTGAAGAAATCATGGGAAAAAAAGAGTGCCATTAAGTTTTTATGAATGTAGTTTCTAATTTTGTTGTTGTTCTGTCTTTGAAGATTCACTCTTCTACTATGGATCTTGATCAAAAATTCTCCATTTCCATCAATGTTCTTACCCTCAAATATTGTGAGCATAAAAATTACTTGTAGGTTACCTATGTATTTAACTCAGATGTCATCATAAGTGGAGCATTTCATGAGATAATGTCATTCCGTCTCAACCATACCTGATGTGCATTGAGGGCATAATCTCTCTTCCAACTTTTCTTTTTGGATTTTCTATCTACCCGTCTCATATCGAAGTTGATGTGACCCTGTTCTCAATTGTCCTTTAAACATCTTTGTTCTCCATTTAATTTTTGCCCCTAAGTAGGTTTTTTGGTCATGTTCATAATTGGGCTTGAACTTGGTCATGCAGTGCTGCTTTTTCCTCCCTATCTGTTTTGTCCACATCTTTATTTTAAAAGTTTTCCCTCACATATCTCTTTATCTCTTGATTGGTCTTCGGGCACTCATGGATGTTAATGTCCCACTTATCCATCCATAATTTGTTTTGTTTCATCCACGTCCTCATTCGCTTGTTCAACTCTTCTTTTATTACTACCTTTAGCCACCTATCCTCCTTCATGCCCTCTACTTTCTTTATGTACCGTAGGAGATGTGCCATAGCTACAGTGTCTATTGGGAAAATACATGTTTCTGATAGAATTATCTTGTAGGGGCTTTGAAAGCCCAGTCTAGACCTATGTGGGAGATAGTTCTTGATTAGCAAAGAAAATGATTGGGAATAAAATACCAAGACCTAGTTGGACTATTTAGTCTAACTAGCAAAGTGACAATGATGTCATAAAATACGCAATTTTAGTTGGGGATAAAACTCTGACCACCAAAGGTAATTCACCAATGACTAAATCGTGACCAAAACAATTATCTCTCAAACCTAATCAGGGTTTGAGACCCTGATTAGGTCTAGGGCCCTGAAAACTTCACAACTTAGATCAAGTCACCAACAAAAACCTGAATACTAAGTAATATTTTCTGGCAAAAATTGTGTCTAGTTTTCAAGATCAACACGCTTCTGATCCACTACTGTGATCTTTCATCAAAAAAAAAAATTATGTAAAAGCAACAATACCTTATTCGTAAAAGCTAAAGAGAAAAAACAACCATTGAAAAAAGTTTTCAAAATGGAACAAAATAGCCATTACCAAAAGTTGCTAAAAAAATAATAGAGATAAGAATTTATAATTAATGTCATAATTATAAATGTAGTTAAAAATATTTTAATATTACAAAAATTTAATTTTAAGCCTATTTGGTTTATAATTGTTGTTATATAGCGTAATAAAATAAATAAAAAATAAAAGAAAAGAACCTAATATTACTATTATATATTATATATAAGTATCGACTAATTAAAATAAAATGAGAGACTTAAATTAGAAAGACCAAGAAAAACTAAACCTAAAAACTTAAAACATAACACCCGTCTAATGACTAAGGAGAGCAAAAACAAGCAAATAATATTTAATATTTATAAACTATCAGTTTTCAAGCATAGTTAATCTCTAGCCCTTCATCTCTATTCATATTATTAGGGTGTTTCAAAATTTGTATGGCTTCTCTTATTTTCCTCTTATGGTAATGATCTTCAACTACTAAAATCCTAGCATCCTCAATATTGATTGCATGCTTCGACTTGAACGAGTTTTCCGCAAGGGCTGATTTTTCTTTTCTTTCAAGACAAATATCACGAAATATTATTTAATTCTATTTTTAATGACCTACCCGTTTCTCCAAATGTATGAAATACCACACAAACAATCAACCTTGTAGACACCACCCCTAAGGTTTGAGTCCAACTTGACTTTGGCAGAACCTATTATCATGCGTAACTTATTGATAGGAAGGAAAGTTGAGTGAATGTTATGTCAATTTAAAACTTTAGTTAGTTTATTAGACATGTCTGCAACATAAGGTAGATAAGCAATAGGTCCTTTAAACAAAGTATTCTTATCTTTGGTTCTATTAATATTATCTTTAACTTGCTTGATAGCCTTAGCTATTTGTTTACGATTTCCCTAAATAATATTAATTCAAGTTGAATATGATTAGGTAGATCCCAAAGCCTAGTTAAGTCTATGAACTTAGATGAAATTTGACTATATACAACCCATACCTATTTGGAGAATTTTATGAGTTTTAAAAGAGATTCAATGAAATCATGCATGTGTGATAAGTAGGGCCAGAAATTATTTCCAAGCAAAGTGCAAAATATGAAACTTACTCACACATGCCAGGTTGACAAGATGGAGCTAGTTCTAGAGGCCAAAATGGAGAAACATGAGATTGGAACTATATGATAATAATTGACCCCAACAGACCTAATCAGAGAAAATGATGACATTTCAAATAGACACGACAATACTTTGTAAGTGTGATAAGTAGGGCCAGAAGTCATTTTCGATAAAAATACAAAATATGAAACTTATCCATATGAGTGATTTCAATAAGATGGGACTAGTTTTGGGGGTCAAAACAACACAAAAATTGAAATTACCCTTAGATCAGACTAAGACTTCCAGGGGACCCAAAAAGTGACATTGCCAAGAACCATCAAGTAAGATAAGTGCCTCGAAAATGTGTTTTCATGCAACAAGTAAAACATGAAACTTATCCATACAATCCTAATTAACAATATGGAGTGGGTTCTATAGACCAAAATGGCATGAGAATCAAAATTACCCCCCAAATTGGATCGAGGGGGCAAAGCAAACCAGAAAGTGACATTATCATTATCTCGCAAGTAGGATACATTCCCTGAGAAGTCATCAAACAACCAAGTGTAAAATATGGAAATGATCCACATGAATTTGGTCGATAAGATGGGACAGGTTTCGAAGGCTAGGATATAATGGAAACTAAAATGACCCCCCAAAGCAGTTGTAGGGTGTTAAGAGAGTAAGCGATCAAGATTATCAAGTGTGAAAGTACAACTAGACTCTATTTTGGGGGCAAGTGATTTATATAAAACATTATTGCTCAAACATGATCATCGTGATGGAGTAGGTTTCGAGGTAAAAATGGCACATAAAATGAGGTGATCCCTTGGATCGACTTAAGAGAGCCTAAGCAAGCTAGTCTTCAACTGCAAATTGGGAGGTCAAAACTCCACTTTCATGCTAAGTGTGTTATACAAAGTATTCTCACATAGATGTGGTATTTCCAATGGTGATGGTTTTAGGACCTATTTAGGTAAGATAACTAAGATGTACCACCAAGTCAACTTAAGAGTGATGAGACCAACAAGTAGTGAGCACAAGCAACAGTGGTTTAAAAAAATAGGTTTCTTAATCCTCAAAATAATTAGGGCATGCTTTTCAAGCAACAATAAATGGTAACTCGACTATAAAATACTCTTGAGTATTTTAGAATGATAGAAACATGTCTACAAACCCAAAATAATTGGATATAACTATGCATGGAACATGAATAGGTTTGAAAGGAGAAGACGGGAGTAGTTAAAGGACCAAATCAGATATTCTCATTGACCTAGTGTGTGCAAATAAGTTAATTACTACTTCTCAAAACCTGTGATAACTAACTATTATGGATCCAATCATCATGCTAGTGAATCCTACTATGATAATGCTTTCCTAGATATTGTTCTAGTAGCAAGAAGTGTATATAGCCTTGACAGAGTTATCTTTGATCCCACTATAGGCCTTTTTCTACTACCTATAGGGCATCCATAGCCTCGATAGAGGTTGCTTGAATCTCTCATAATTGATTTTTCTTGAAATTTATTTTCTATTTTCTTTTCTTATTTTCTCTTTATTTTATTAGCATCTCAATTCAGGTCGGGAACCATCATGGAAGCGAAAGGTAGAATTATATTTTTTTCACCCTAAATTTTCACCATAGAAGGTTCATCTAGGCGAACCTAGAAACCATTAAGATGTGATTTTTGTGCTTGGCTTCAAAATAATATCTTCATTGACCGAATAATTTACCCAAACTTGATATTGAAAATTTAGAACACACATAATAGCTCAAAATTTTGAAACCGATTCAAAAATGTAATTTAACATTATAATTTACTCAGAGTACTTACGCACAAGAATGTCATTCGAGCTACCTATGTACATGCCTTCTATTCTTCATTCTTTAACCAATAGGGGAACCTACATGGAAAAACATACGGGCTAGAAAAAAAAAGAGATAAGCAGCGAAGACGGACTAATGATGAAAAGTGAGAAAATCAAGAAAATCAATCTAAACTAACAATAAAGCAAGAAACAAAGTAGTTAAGGGAAAGAGAAGTATTCATAAGAATTTACCAGGTTAATTCAAGCTTGGAAGTAGTGTTTGAGTATTTTTACATTGATAGGCAATGGGACATCCTCGCTAGTTAGACACCTTAGGTAGAATGCATTCTCACCTAGAATTTTAGGGATTTGGTAGGTATCTAACTACAGGGCATCAAAATTTTTGTGTTGTCCTTTTTTATCATGAGCTTTGTCCCAAATAAGGACTAGATCAGAGATCCGTAAGGTTTTCACTTTGGCTCATTTATCAAACCAATGCTTTGTGACTCTTTGGTGTTTGATAAAATGCAACAAGGATGCATCATATTTCTATTCTAGCTATATCAAGTTAAGGAGGCAAGCTTCTATCTTATCATCAATTTCTAGGTAGTCTCTCATGAATTTCAATGTGAGGATTCTCAGTTTTATCGAGAAGATAGGATCTTGGCCATAAACAAGATGATATAGTGACATGCCTAGTCTGACTTAATTCTAGTCCTATAAGAGTATAATATGAACTTCAAAACATTATGCCAGTCCCTAGGGTTCTTTGTTAAGACTTTATTAATTACATCAAGCAATTTCTTATTTATTGATTCAGCTACCCTGTTACCTTGTGGGTAATAATTAGAAGATAACTTGAGGATTATCTGATTTTTGTAAGCCCATTCAGTAAATTAAAGATAAGAGAAAGTGGGACCATCATCACATACTAAAATAACAAGCATCCTAAACTTGGTGATGATATACTCTTCTAGGAAGTTGATTACCATGTTGGTTATGTAATTTTTGAACACTTTAGCTTCAGTCCAATGGGTACAATAGTCATTTACCATAAGAATGAACTTGTGTCTTGTAGAAGAATTACCATTTATCACTCCAACAAATCCAAATCTCCATTTTTTAAATAGTCAAACCTCAATAACTGATTGCAATGGCATGGTATGGGTATGTTCTCTATACACAAAAACTTAGAAAGTATGACAAATCTAGATGTGAGCATTAGCATCTTTAAAAACATGTAGCCAATAATAACATGCCCAAAGTATTTGATGGGCTATAACACTCCCTAATTTGTGACTAGTTCTATATTTTCCATAGAAATCACTAAGTACTTCAACTGCTTCTTATTTGTTCAGGCATCTCAAATATATGACTTTGTGTTTCCTCATGTATAATATGTCTGATTTGATCATGAAGTTCTTGTTTTTAATGTGTAAGGATCTTCTCTGAGTGTAATTTAGATGACTTGATCACTTCTTGTTGAGAAAATAGTAGACCACATCTTGGTACTAGTTATCATTTATGATATATTGCATTATGTACTATTGGCAAATGATTTTTGGGTCTACTTCAGAGATAGCTTTATTGAGTCCTTGGCCTCTTACTATTTGCATTGGTTGGAGTTTCAGGTCAAACTCTTAGATAATGGTCATACACTTGCCTCTTCATTTGCCCAACTCATTTTCATTAACATAGCTTTCACTACTAGATCAGGCACTATTACAAATACCTTATTATGGAGAATGTAGTGTCCAAACTTTTTAACTAATTTGATTAAGGCAAAATATTTTTTAGCAATAGTTGAATACCTTAGTTTGGCATTGAAAAGTCTAGAACTCATGAATGAGATAGGTCTCTTGTCTCTAGCTTCTTTTTTCTACATTAGGACTGCACCACTTGAGTGTTCTAAAGTGTACAAATAGATTTAGAAGAGTTGTGTATAGTCAAGATTGATAAGCATTGATGTATTTAAAATTATTGTCTTGATTTGAGAAAAAAAAAATTGTGCTTTAGTTGTCCATTCAATTTTTGTATCCTTTTTTAGCATGTTATTTAGTGATCAGACTGTTTTAGAAAAGTCCGAGATGAACTTCCTTACAAAGTTGATTTTGCCTAAGAATGACTTTAGCTCCTTTTTGCTAATAGGCAATAGAATTTTCAGAATTACTTCCACTCTATCTAGGTCTATGGATATGTCTCATTCTGAGATGATGTGATCCAACAACTTACCTTTTATGACCCCAAATATATACTTCTTCAGGTTCAGGGAGACTCCATGATCTTTTCACTTCTGTAAGACTACTCTCAAGTCTTTCACATGGTCTTCCTAATTCTTAGAAAAGATAGTTAAATCATCCATGTAAATGACTATGCATTTGCTGATAAAATCTTTAAATGTAATATCCATGGCATGGTAAAAGGTACTACCTACATTGTTACAATAAATGGAATCTTTTTATATGTGATTGTAACCCACATTGTTGTGAATGTTGTCTTGATATGATCTTCATAATTGATGATTGCTTAATTATAGCCTAAATTCCCATCAAAAAATGACATCATTTGTAAATTGTTCACTATCTATAAGACTTGATTTAGTGAGGTTAGCAGGTAGTTATCTTTAACTGAAGCTTTGTTCAGGTTCCAAAAGTACACACAAAGCTTTATCTTTATGCTTTTCTTTTGGACTGACACCAAATTGGCCACCCACATGGAGTGCATGATAGGAAAGATGATTCTTTCTAAGAATAAGTTATACACTTCCTTGAATATCAATGGCTATAGCAATGGATTCACCAGTCTTTGCCTCTATCAGAATGGTTTGACTCTCAGTTTTAGAGGGATGGTATGTTTGATAATAGAAATGTTAAACGCTTTTAAGTCCATATAGTTCCATGCTATAACCTATTTGAAATCCTTTAAGGCTTGAACAAACCCTTATTTTTCATTTTACGTATATGTCATGCCTAAAAGAGCATGTTTTGATTCGTTGGCATTGCCTAAATAACAATGTTGGTGTAGCATATGTTTAGCAAGGGATAATTTTTCGTTTTAACCTTGATATTCCATGTCAAATAATATTTCAAGAAAGACCATGCCCTTATGTATACTATTATTTTTCAAATTGATCACATCTTATTCATCCATTTTGAACTCTTCTATGTCATCTTCATCAATAATCTATGATTCAAATAAGTCTATTTTTATGATGAAGTCGATGATATGTTGATCATCATTAAAAACCTGAAAGTTCCTAATATGATGGGGAATGGAAGCAGTAGAGACTAACTCCACTGAGAGCTTCTTAACCTGGAGTTAGCTATAGGTTCTAGAGTGGTCACAACTATTACTAATGCATTTACCATATAGTTTATTCTACAAGGTAATGTTTAAATGTTGAATGTATCAAAATCCTTTATTAAACTCCACACTCGATTGTGGTATCTAGATAAGCACTTGTCATTACAAGAACATTGGCTTCTTACTTGTTTGGCCACCAGTTCTGAGTCATCAACTTTCAAGTTCTTGACTTTATTTCTTAGATCAAATTGGATAGCGTGAACTAGTGTCTCATATTCAACCACATTATTCATATAAGTAAATTACAGGTGAAATGCTACTAAGTATGACTTCACCCATGGGTTAATGTGATCAAAACTAGAATCACACCCATTCTTAGACTTAGAACCATCAAATTTTAGATTCCATAAGTGATTTTTAGTTGTGTATATAGGACTCTGATGAGTAGGTGTTGCTACCATATTGATCTCTTCATTAGTTTTCTCAATGTTTATAGGGCATACATTTTGTTTCTCAGTTTATAAGGCCATTTTGGTTAGATCCTCAGTGGAAAAAGTAGGTATAGGGCTATCCAGAATGGTTATTTTCTCATCATAGGAGCTTTCAAACCCCTTTTTTTCACTTGGAAGTTCTTGTTTCACATCCTCACACATTGTGGCAGAACAATGTGATGAAGGTATCTTAGGTGCACAAAAAATATCCTCCTTATCTAGTTGATCTAACTCCTCAAATTTTAAATTTTATTACACATACATGTTAATTAAGAGTTTCTTATAAGCTTTTACCTCTTTTCAAGTTCATAGACCCCAATTTGAAACTCTTCATTTAAAATCTCATTCATTTTATTATATCTTTTGATAACGTGAGTCATTTTTAGTTCACACTCAATTTTGATTTGATTGGGTATGCCTCACGATGGGAGCCACATGTGAGAGAAGTTGATTTCCATGTAACCATTAAATGTTCTAGACCAATCTCTACTCAAGATCATACCATAATCATCAGGTATATCGACTACCTAATTATCAATGAATTGTTGCACCCTATGATCAGATTCATCAGTAGAGTGTTATGTTGAAGAGCTTGGTTGATCATTAGAATTTGGCTATAAACATAAAGTTGGCCTAATCAAAGTAAAGGACCAACTCCATAGCCTTGCATCACCATCTATTTCTCAATATTGAAAACTTCATTGTAAGTAAGTGTTGCCTAGGTTCTCTTAAGAAACATAGAAGTTATTGAGTTTAAAGCCCTTAGGTAGGTTTAGATGTCAATCACTTCCATTTGCATGTAAGGCTCTTTAAAATTTTGATATAGCTTATGTAAATGTGCATTAAATACACTCATTGGTTCATTTGGTTTGGTTCCCTATGAGCAATAATGAATTGATGGTATAGGATAGTCGGATCAATGGGCAGCTTGAAGTGATTGATAAACATTGTTTCTAGGTCATTCTAATATGTGTTGCACTTTTTTGTAAATCCAAGGTACCATCCATAAATAATCTCTCCTAATGAGTAAGGGAACATGCAAAAATCAACATCCTCATTTTGAACTTGAATTCAGATAAGGACATCTTTGAATGCCTAAATGTGTTCTTCAATTGTTTTAATCCCATTAGGTATGTACTTTGGATAAAACTTGTTAGGATTTTTCAGTAATTCATGAGAAAGCCCTAGGACATTCATAGGGAATCCACCTCCACCAAGACAAGAAGGATTATCCACCATTAGTGGGTTCTGAGGGGTAGAAAATGAATTGATGAAGGAAACTATAGCCGTAAGCGAGCTACTAGTTGAGTGGATTTGTCTAGTTTTTTGTTTTCCTTTAATTTTCTTGGTTTTTTATGGTTAATGAGTTTTAACAATTCAAATTCAGCCCCAATAGACTTTGATCTAGTGGGTATTCATATAATTTATATTTTAGCTTGAGGAATACTTGAGCATGGGCAATGGTCCTAAGTGTTCATGTTTAAATTTTTGTTAAAAAAAATAGTTTTGAATGTATTAGTTCCTTCTAGTGCCAATTTGTTGACGTGTAGTTTGGCATGACTCTCCAATGTTAGGCTCTCAGGGTAGTGAAGCCTATCCAACCTTTCATGAAAGGAGTCCTACGAGGGGGTCTCTCTAAGGTTTTTATCGATTAAGTCACAATGCACTAGGTTTTATTCAATTTTCATTATGATGGTTCCAATTCAAGGGCCTTGCTAGTGTGAAATATTCTAATGTCTTGGATTCTTAAACAAACTTAATAGTAATTATGACTAAATATTATATTCAACTGTGTTTCAAGTAGAAATTGAAAACAACAAATTATACATGTATATTTGCCCAGATGAAAATTTAAGGTTTTAGATTAAAAAAATAGTTAAAATGCTAGCTTTATTTGTTCATACCCTTACATTAAGGATTCAACAATGTGATAATACTATAGGAATGGGATAAAACAAGCATTCAAGATAATACAAGCATAAACATAATGCTATCAAATAGAACCCCAGCTTAACACACTTATTAAAAAAAGCAACAGAGAAAGGGGAAAGAGAGATAAAGCCTACAATAGTGATGGGCGATCTAGATTTATTAATTGATGAACTCCACACACTGGTCTCTCATCTTATCAACATGCACACAATCATGAATGAAGCTGGTGTATATGCCAAAGGGAAATAAATGATGGAATAAATTCCCACAACCACCATATAAATGAGTATATTGAAAGCAACAAATCTAAAGTTTTTTATTAATTAGAATATCCGTATTGATAATCACATTCTAAGTCCATTAAAATTGGTCAATCAAAATTTTGTTATCATAGTGGCAGGGTTACAAAAGAGGGATAAGATAAAAACCAAAGTTGGTAAATCTAAGTGTTTTGGAGCAACAAAGAGCCAACCCTTACAATGAATAGGGTTGGTCTTATTCATAGACTTTTCATTGATTCATTTCTCACTCAAATGCTTGTTCACTTTTCTAATCCCACCACTTTGCCTTTTTGCTCTATTTTATCCTACAAAAAGATAAAAAATAAGTTACCTTTTGCAATTAAAAGCTTCTTAAAGAAATTATAAACTTAGAGCATAAAAATCTCATTACACATGAGAATTTTGATAAATTGGAGGCACCAAGACATCTATGTTAGAGTCATCTTTTCAATGACTGATGGTTTTGAAAATGGGTTAATGAGGACCAAGTTATGGCCCTGGGTGCAATGGGTTGTCTAAAATGACACCTTGAAGACCTAATCAAGTTTAGGAATGCATAAATTTTAGTTGTGAACAGTGTTTGATTCCAGATAAATTGGTTGAAATTGGCGAGACCAATTGATCAAGATGGAATGAGCTTTTCGACGGTGTAAATGATTTGTAAAATCAGCTCCCAGGGTTGAAGTTTTGTCCCTCAGAGTGATTGACAATCTAAATAGATTAGTAGGCAAAAACAAGCCCTGGGGTTCTATTTTCGTGTTGATAAAGTGCTTGTTGACTTAACAAGTAATTTTATGAAAACCTAGTGTAGGTTGGGCCATCAACTCCCAATTAACACACTTAGTGTCTTTAGCAAGCGTGTCAGGGCCACCCAAGTCTTCAACGATTGAAGTAGAATCTATGAATTTATAATTCATCATTTTAAATCTGCACTTCCAATTCTAAAAAAAAACATTATTTTTAATACTAAAAAATTAATAAAAGTTGATTTATTAATTAATTATATTTTAAAAAGTTTTTAATTAAATTATATTAATATTTGATTTTAATGAATTTAATTAACTTAAATTAAATTTATTAAAACTAAACCACATCGAATACTAATGAACCAAAATAACAAATAATCAAAAGGTTCACATCCATGTTGCTTGGTATGCGGGTTTTCATTGTCCGCATTCATATCTGGGAATCATCCACCGATTTACATTGTTTCGACGTTTTTCAAATAACAATGTTTAAATATTGGGCAATAGTCCGGGTTTTCCTTTTCCAACTGATCAAGACTTTAAAGAAATTTTTATTTCCCAAAAAACGTGTTAAGGTAGTCACATATCGAGTTTCAAATTGTATCCTTTATAAAACATTTTAAGACAACAACTCTCAATATTTCATAGGTTTTTATTGGTTCATTATGGAAAAAAGTGAGTTTCCCAAAAAACGTGTTAAGGTAGTCACATATCGAGTTTCAAATTGTATCCTTTATAAAACATTTTAAGACAACAACTCTCAATATTTCATAGGTTTTTATTGGTTCATTATGGAAAAAAGTGAGTTTGTGTGGCTTAAACCCTTATTCAAGGTTTATCTCCCTGTACAGGACTCAAGAGGAGTAAAATATGAATATTTATAATCTTATAGACCTTCAAATCTTTATTTCACTTGGATGACCTAAAACAATGACTCAAATAGTGCCATAACCTTGAAAGTACATGAAAATAATTAATTTCCCTTAACTATGACTTGTTAAAACCCTGTTTTCAAACTTAAGAATGGTAAAATGGGTGTAAATTCAAATTGAAAGCTATATAAATCCTCATATTGAATCAAATAGATTTTATACTAATATACCTTGCTTCTTCTATCATTCATTTTTGACACCATGCTGACAAAATCATGTGAAAAGAAGCCTTTTTCAGCCCTGCAATACACAAGATTTTGGATTTTCTTGACTCTATCTGCAAGTAACCACTTCAAATCAAAAAATGGATTCAATTAACCTTAGACACATGAAAACATACATTCATAGAGTATAATAGAGCACTCAAAGATCCACAAAAACTCTATTTTATTGATATATTTTTTTAAAACACTATACATACCTCTATTTTTGTTGGCAAATCAACAACCTTCTCACAGACCTGTCAATTCAAGTTTTATGCATATTTCTTTACTTAAACTTCTCCAAGCTTGGTTCGAGATCTATCTCTTGTCTAAACTTAACTTGATCTTATTTCATATCATTAAATTCTCTCAACTACCCCTAAGATTTATCAACATGCTTTATTTGGCCCAATTCTTATATTGGATAAGGCTTATCAAGGTAAGATACATAGTTTTAACTATTTACAACTAAGGTAATGAGTAAATAACTCTTAAAACATACTAATAGACCCTAATGATCACTCACCTAAGGACCATGATCCTTGAAACACATTAGAAATCACCAAATAGGCCAAAACTAATTTAAAATTTGAATTATTGGTTTTGGCAAGAAAATCTCAAAATACCCCTAAATGACCTACAACCCACAACTGAAGCTTATGTAGGGATTATTATTGACCCAATAGGAACTATAAGACCTCCTAAGATCACAAACTAGTATAATTTGAGATATTCAATGATGCACCTACATCATTTACTTTGACTATCAAAGCAAGAATAACATCATAAAATATGTAGTTTTAGTCGAGGATCAAACCTCGACCACCAAAGGTAATTCACCGATGACTAAACCATGACCCAATCGAATAAATTCATCTACTTACAACTAAAAATGAGACATCATCTAAGGTAACACAAAATTGGGTAAAAATATCTAATTATTAAAGGGATGAAGTAAACAATTTTCCCTTGGACCTAATTAGGGTTTGAGACCCTGATTAGGTCTAGGGACCTAAAAACTTCATAACTTAGACCAAATCACCAACGAAAAGCTTGAATAACATTAAATCAAGATGAATAGGATTAGGTAGACCTAATCAGGCTTTAAAAGCTTGATTAGGTCTACAGACTTAGATGGAATTTGAGCATCTAAAACCTATACATATTCTAAAAACTTGACAAGCTTTAAATGAGATTCGATGAGATCTTGCAAGTGTGATAAATAGAGCGAGGAGTTATTTTTGATAAAAGTGCAAAATATGAAACTTACTCATATGAGCTAAGTTGATGATATAGAGATAGTTCCAAAGGCTAAAATAGAGAAACATAATATTAAAACTAGAGTTTGGTGATTTTGACCCTAATAGACCTAACCGGAGAAAATGATGACATTCCAATCAAATATGATAATACTTTACAAGTGTGATAAGTAGGGTTAAAAGTCATTTTCAAAAAAAGTATAAAATATGAAACTTATCCATATGAGTGAGGTCAACAACATAGGACTATTTTTAGGGACTGAAATGGCATAAAAACTAAAATGACCCCTGGAATAGACTAAGAAGCCTAAGGGAACTAGAAAGTGACATTGCCAAGAACCGATAAGTAAGATAAGTGCCTTGAAAATGTGTTTCCATGAAATGATTAAAACATGAAATTTATCCATACGACCCTGATTAATAAGATGGATCAAGTTTTAGAGGTTGAAATGGCACGTGAACCAAAATGACCCCTAAAGTGGATTGAGGGGCCAAAGTAAACCAGAAAGTGACATTCGCAAGATCCCTCAAGTAGGATAAGTACCTCGAGAAGTCATCAAATGACCAACTGTAAAATATGAAAATGATACCCATGTACTTGGTTGATAGGATGGGGTAGGTTCCAAACATAGAAATTGAAATAACCCCCCAAAGTGGTTGCAGGGTGATTGGAGAGCAATCAAGCAAGATTATCAAGTGCGAACAAGTACAACTAGACTCCATTTTGGGGCAACTAATTTACATGAAACTTTAATGCTCAAATGTGGTCATCACATTAGAGTATGTTTTAGGTCCCACAATGGAATGTAAACTGAGGTGACCCCCTAGAGTGGCTTAAGAGAGTCTAAGTATACTAGACTTCTAACTACAAATTGGGAGGTCAAATCTCCATTTTCATGCTAAGTGTCTTATACAGAGTTTTCTCACATGAATGTGGTCTTTCGAATGGTGATGGTTTCAAGACCTAGTTTTGGCATGAAAACTAAGACATACCACTAATACAACTTGAGATTGTTGATACCAATAAGTCATCACCGTAAGTGAGAGTGACTACAAAATAAAAAAGAGGTTCCCTAATTCATATAAGAATTAGGGCATGTTGTACAACCAACAACAAAATGTAACTTGAATTTAAAAATATTTTATAAGATAAGAAGTACACCTGTGTGTGTGAAACTAATGTAGCTCTTGTAACTTTACTTGAAAATGATGAATCCTTAAATCATTGGATAATTGGTACTTCCCATGAAGCACTTTGAGGGATTAGTTATTTTATTGAACCATGGTGAATTAAGGGTGATCAATCCCAAATATTAAGTAAGCATGTATATAAAATAGATCCCATTGCGGGACATAGAAACCTAAATATGTATTGTTGGTCTTTATAAACCCAAGAGAGAAATGGGTTGGAATCCATAATTTATTCGTAGGCTATAATATTGAAGGGCATTGAATCTCTAATAAACATTACACACTTTATCTAAATTAACCATTTTAGATGGCTTATAAATTCAATTGTCACTTTATTCCTTAGTTATTCTATGCATGATCGAAATAGAATGGATAACATCCATGCTCATACCAAGGCCACAAATATCAAGCAGTAATGCAAGTATGGTATGAATCTATATCATGCCTCCATGTGATAAATATAAAATCTATAATAGCATGTAGATGTAAATTTTGTAATTTTTTTCTAAAGCTTGTGTGTATATGCACTTAGAATGTTGAATCTATAATATGTTCTTATAATTTAAATGTATATGCACATTATATGCCCCCATAATCTTTACCAATAACTAAATTTTGAACCACTATGAATTTTTTAAAACTATATTACATACCCCAAACTATATTTTTGCTCATAAAATATTAACTCATGTATGAAAATCCCACTAAAATGACCCCATTTTGAGGTGAGGGATGTGTCTTGAAAGTCACTCATCTCAAAATAAAAGTTAATTGTATCATGTGTATCAAGATATAATCATTGACTATCATAGCATATGTAAAAAAGTATGTCATCATTGTAAGGTATGTACCATTCAAATCATGTATGTAACATATGAGGTAAGATCTAAAGTGTCTAGTCTAATTAAATGTATAAATGAAGCTCATATTAGTAGTTTTAATATAAAAACATACGTAATAGCTAGTGCATGATATGAATCATGGCACTCATCAAACTAAAAAATCTCAACAAAGACACCAAAACAATAATCATAATGTTATACAATAAGGCCAAGGGTTGTATACAAGTGGCATGTTCAAATGTTGCATAATAAAATATTTCACACACAAACCTAAGCGCCACAATAAATGGACATATCCAAATGTCATACATACTAAACAATAATATCATATAGGTGCTCAATAAATTTTCACACAAAGGGCCAAGGGCCACACACAATAATGAAGCAATATTAATCTTACTATGCAAGAAAAAAACAACATTGAAGGAGCATAAAAACTAAAAATATAACATATGCTATATATATGTAATGTGATCATATCTAAAAACATAGCATACCCATGTACACAATGTAAAATAAATATGTTATTTAGACATTTTTAAAGAGTATATAGCTCAAAATAATATAAGATCTATATAATGTTAACACCTGTAAGTATTATAACATTTGGATAAGATGCCTCCTGCATGGCTTGGTCACTAGGTATATGCAAATACAACACCTAAGTCCATGTAAAATGTGTATGTATTGCATGACACTCATAAATACCATTGAAATGCATGTGTGATAAAAAAAAGAGTATGTTATCTACCAATCATGAGATAAATAATATATTACAATGATGTAAAATAAATGTATAATTTATGAGAGTTGTTGTGTCCTCTACATTTAGATTAACATGCCATGTCAATTTAGGTAGTGTATAATGGAAATAAATAATAAGATATGAAAAAATGGTGACTAACAGTTGTTAATTTGATGTGAGTTGTGAGTCATTTACTTATAAGGTTCTAATCTAATTGTTTGAATTGAAATATAATCTATTACTTGTAAAAACAAATACACTTAATTGAAAGTACTTGGAAGGGAAACACACTTGCTGGAATTGATATTGTGTTGAAGTAAACACATCTTTGGTTTATTTACAGAAATGTAAATTTCATGATATAAAAACACTCAGCTAATCTATTTTCTAAAAATGGAAATACTTTGAAAGGAAAATGTTTTAGAAGGGAAATCCTGAAATTAAGCTTGCTTGTAACACATAGTCCTACAAGTGAGACACATAACACAATACTTTGAATAAGAGAATGGATAACAAACTTTAAGACACACAACAATATGAAATAAATATGTAAATGCCAAAATAAATCCTACTTATTCGATTGAAGGGGCCCTTGCTCTCCCTCAGAATAATATTAGAACACTCATATTTGTAGAAACTTCATGAAATAAATTTCTCGTTACTTCTAAAATATGATTACAATAATTAAAATAGTTATGCTCAAATTATTCTATCTTTAATATTCTATCTCTAATGTTTTTTTAATCTACTCAAAGGGATGTTTATATATCACTGTATTTTATAACAGATGATTCAAAATAGATAACTACCTAACAAGATCAAATCTAACTAAGATCTTAATCATTCCAAAATAATATCATAACAACATCCTTTCCACTTTCTAAGGAAAATTGGCAGAAAGCATTGGATTTAATTTCACACGTGATTCTATGTTTACTACCAGTTATAACTTCTTTTGCAATTTATAGCATCTAACCTTCATTATGGTAGCAAATCAAAACATAATATTTATAGTCACTCATAAGAAAACTTATAAATATCATGGCTAGAAATAGATATTACTATTTTTATAAAGTCAATATATATCTTTTAGAATTGTTCCCAAAGTATACTAGATTACTTCTTATCAAGCATGTATGTCCTTGCATCAATCTATAATCCTCAAGTTTTTTTTTTAAGCTTCCTAGATGTATTTGGAGCTAGTCTAGGGATCTCCAAAGCTAGACTAATGATCTTTAGAGCTAGACTATTAATCTGTGAAGCCAGACTAGTGACCTTTGGAGATGGTTTGGACTAGTCCTTAAGAGTCTTCTGATGCCAAAAAACACTATCTTAGACTATAACATATTCTTATGACATGTACATACAAAATTGGTGTCTTTCCCATGTAAATGTTAGAAAAAAATTGTTAAAATAGGTAACAATAACTTGCACATAATAATTAAGGTAAAATACTCATTTTCTATTTTGAATTAGTAATGAGTTCTATTAGGAACATCTAAATCCACTTAAAAAGAAGAATTTTAAGGGGGAATGAGGTAATTATTTACATATAATGAACCATTTTATGGCTTCATCATTTCCCCCATACTTTACTTCTTGTAAGTCCTCTTGCAAGCTAAGGTCTCATATGTTCTCTGTTGGACACCACATCTCATAGTCTCGTACTAAGGTCATAAGTGTCATAGTAAGTATCCCAGTGTAGTTGTGTTGGGTTGTTGTAACATTTTTATAATCTTACCTAGGCCTTCAATCTTTCAAATTATCCATATCCTTGAGTTTTTGTGTTCTATCGTGGATACATAGGACTGAGTACCAGTGATAGTTTTTACCTTATTCCAACCCATTATTATGCATATGTCTATCCAAATTATTGTATCCTTTATGCAATATCTCTAGCTCTTTTAAAACACCATTTGAGATTATTAGGATGAATGATCACCCTTATTTTTAAGGGGGCACTCAATGTATCCCACCAGTGATTATATAAAACAAGGGTTGTACGAAAATGGTTTTGAGCACACTCCTCAAAATCAAAAAATCATTTTCTTAAGATGTTTAAATGATGCTCTTTAATCATTAGATTATATAGATGGTTTTGCAAAGTTTTTATTCGCTTGTCTAGATTAAGGAATTCAAGCCTCATGTAGAGACCAACAATTTTAACTTGCACAAATTATTATTTTGTCTTGTCACTCCATACAATCTAATTTAAAATGTAGAGGTGAAATCATTAATTTGAGCTTCTCCCATAAACAAATTAATTGAGAAGGACACATGTCCTAGGATAAAGTTACACAAGTAGAATTCACACAAAGTATTTTATTACTCAAGGGTACTATCATGATAGGCATCCATAATTCTTTATAATATTTTAATTCATGAGTAAACCCACATTAAATTCTTAGCAGCTACCATATATAAAATTGTTCTTGTAGAAAGAGGCTATACTTGGAGGCAAGTATTCTACAAACAAGGATTTTTTCTCCTAATTCAAATATTTTTTTACAATAAGGATTTTGCCTTTCCTTTTGTTTCCTCTCTTCCTCAAGATCATTTTTTAAATTCTTATTTTCTTCCCTAACATCTCTTAGGATTTTACAAGTTCCCTCCCAAGTAAAATTATGTGTTGCAAAAAAAACTATATGTAAGAAAAGAGTATAATGTTTGAGATAGAATCATATATTACTGTGAAGTACCTCTCATGATTGGACTACACCATTTATCACTATTCTAATGTGTATACCCTTGATACACTTATTTAATATAATTTGGGACTTGATATTCACGTTTTGTGTTCATTGAATTGATAGACATATCGTATTTCTATTATAAGTATTTGATTAAAACAAATAATGGAATACCCATCTCTTGCATACCTTCTTCAAATTCCCTTATAAATTTTACTTGTGCATGTTTAATGAAGTGGTCATGTTCTACCTCTTCCTTTGGGATGTTTGGAGACTCTTCTTTGGCCACTTAAAGTAGTGCAATATTGTAATTCTCATGTCTCCTAAGGCCTTGGAATATTCTTGTGGTTATATCTATTTTGTTTCGATTCATAAACTATGTTTTATCTCTATCCACTTCACTCATCTTGTCAATTTCTTCTCTTCTCATCATATATCTGCTCCACTATTTAAGAGCATGGAAACACTAAAAACATATGTTGTCAAAGATGAAGTTATTGTTAGAGAAATCTAGATCTGGTGATTTGTAGCTCAAAAATAGCATTGAAAACATGTTTGAGGTGGTGATTAACATCAATTACCAGGTTCTTGACCTCTGATCATGCCCAGTTGAGAGACCTACCACCCATTATGGTCTTAAGAACTCCCTTCCCAAAACAAGAAAAATGGATTTTTTAGCCTAACTTCAGGCATACATAAAATAGAAATCATAAGTCATTGGAATGAAAAATAAAAACACTCATGATTATTTATAATCCCTATAATTTCACCTTGTAGCACATTTATGTAACATTCAGGATGAATATGTGGCACAAGTTTCAGTGATAGGTCCTAAAATGTACCTTTTTTGTAGTGAAGAGACGAGTTCTTTTCCTCCAGCTAGCATTTATACCTCTAGGAATTTTAAGGGGAAATTTTTCACTTGTAGAACATATACACAAAAAAATTACATGCGATTGCATGACCTCAACCTCCAAACCCACCTAAAATCATGTTTTCACTATTGTTCAAAAGCATGAAAACATTAACAATAAATGTTGTTAAAGTTGAAGCTGCAGATGGAGAATTCCACCTCTAGTGTTTTGTGGCTCAAAAATGGCATTACCAACACATATATGGTGGCCTAAATTTTCTATTACCAAGTTATTATCCTCTGATCATTCTCGTTAAAGAGACCCACCACCCATTCTGGCCTCAAGAAGACTCTTCCCAAAATAAGAAAAATACAATTTTTAAGCCTAATTTCAAGCGTGTATAAGAAAATCATAGTTCATTATCACAAAAAAAAATAACTCTCATAATCATGTTTAATCCCTCTAATTTCAATATAGATCATGTTAATGTAAGCTTCATAACCAACACATGGCATAAGTTGCAGTGACAAGTCCTGAAATGCAACTTTTTTACAATGTAAAGATAAGTTATTGTCCTCCAACTGGAATTTTTACCTCTAGGACCTCTAGGTGAAATTACCTCACTTAAATCACATTTTTATAGATTAATTATATGTTATATCATGACCAATACATCCAAATCAACATGGAAGTGTGTTTTCACTACTATTTAGGAGTGTGGAAACACTTACAACAAATGTTGTCAAAGTTGAAGTTATAGTTACACAACTCTACTTCCGATGTTTCATGGCTAAAAAATAGCATTTAAAATTTTTTTTGGGTGGTGGATAACATCTATTACCATATTATTATCCTCCCATAATTCTCTTTCAAGATACCCACCACCCATTATGGGTTCAAGAACTCCCTTCCCGATACAAAAAAATATAAATTTTTAGCCTCACTTCAGGTGTCCATAAAAAATAAACTATAAGTTGTTAGTATAAACCAAAAGAACTCTCACATGTGTTTTTAATCACTCTAATTTCAATTTTTATCACATTTATGGAACCTTCAAGACCAATTCTTGACATAAGTTGTAATGAAGGGTCCTAAAATGCAATTTTTTTGCAGTGAAGAGACAAGTTCTTATCCTCTAACTGAAATTTATACCTCCAGGACCTCCAAGTGCAAGTCCTTCACTTTGAAAATGTTTGTATAGTAAAATTATATATTCTTCCATGACCAAGACCTCTAAACCCACCCAAAAGTCTGTTTTCACTACTAGTTAGGATTGTAGGAACACTGACAATAAATGTTGTCATAGTTGAAGATGCAAATGGATAACTCCACCTTCGGTGATTCAAGGATTAAAAATAAAATTTAGAACATGTCTAAAGTGGTGGATAAAATATAATTCCAAATTTTTTTCCTTCGTTCACATCCAGTTGAGATACCCATACATTTTGGCCTTAAGAACACCCTTTTCAAAATAAGAAAAATGTGTTTTTTAGGCCTATATTTAGGTGTGTGTAAAATGGAAACCATAAGTCATTGACATGAATAAAAAAACCCTCACATGCTAGTTTAATCCATATAATTTCACCCTAAATATTGTTGATGTAACCTTTAGGATAAATCTATGGCATAAGTTATAGTGACAGGTCCTGAAATGCAATTTTTTTACAATGAAGAGACAAGTTCTTGTCCTCCAACTAAGACCTTCAAGTTCAATTCCCTCACTTCAAAAACATATATAGAGGTGAATTAAATGTGATTCCATTAGCACGATGTCCAAAACCACCTATAAGTATGTTTTCACTACTATCTAGGAGTGTGGAAACACTGACAACAAATGTTATCAAAATTGAAGTTGTAGTTGGATAACTCCACATCTGGTGCTTTATGGATTTAAACTAGAATTTTCAACACATTTGGGGTGGTGGAAACATCTAGTACTAGGTTATTTGCATTTTACAAGGCCTGATCGAGAGACCCACCACCCATTCCATCCTTACGAACACCCTTCCCAAAATAAGAAAAAGGTTATTTTTTAGCCTAACTTCAAGCATGAATAAAATGGGAATTGTAAGTCATTGGCATGAACTGAAAGAATTTTTGCATGCATTTTTAATCCTTATAATTTCAACCTATATCATGTTGATGGAACATTCAATACCAATGTGTGACACAAGTTGTAGTGACAAGTCCTGAAATTTAACTTTTTTATAGTGAAGAGACAAGTTGTTATCCTCCATAGCATTTCAACTGTCCATAGTACTTCTCAAAACAACCTTGCTCATACTATATAAAATGTGATTGGTCATCACTGACATAAAAATGGTACTCCCTTAATATTTTTTTATTTTTCTTCGTACTATCAGGTGCATGCATGAATGTAATATACATGAATATGGAAGTTGTATTGCGTTGTAATACTGTGAGTTAACTTCTATTTGTGGTTTGAATGTGTAATACTCAAAAAAAATTGACTACTAAAACAATAGAACCAAGTGGTAATGTGTCCTTGCTTGTCTTAAAATTTTCATCCATTCATGTGTGTGCGCCTTGTATATACATAAAAAATTTCCTCCCTGAATTTGAACATAAATTTTAAAACCAGTATCTATTTTATAACAAGCTCACACCTTTTAGATTCTTTATCATCTTTTACTTGATGAGTAACAAATTTGTATTTTCTCAAACCAAAAATTCTTGTCCAATTTCACTTGTAATCTCTTTATGGATATAATTTTTTAATTTTGTCAATCTACCACAAATGTTGTAATTTTCATCCAAACATGCTTTGTTATAAAAGAATTATCCATCTGGTCTTTCACAAAAAATGGTTCAAATAAATTCCCTAACTAATTTTGGTAGAACTTACATGCCACATTCCTACCAAAAATTTTCATTATGCAAAGTATAATTTATTTGGTGAAAAACATCATACTACATTGCAAATTCAACATGTTGCCTACAATAACAAGTGATGCATGTGTGATTTATTTTTACATAAAATGGTTTGGCCATCTCAAAATATCTTTGAATAATATAAATTTGTGGATATTTTTACAAAAATTTAAAGTACAATTATGTTTGGATCATATCCAATAAATGTTTTAGATGCAGTTCACAGTTATGAGAACCAACTCTTATTTTCACTACATCTATTGTATTAGATGAAACTCTTGTATTGTCTTTCCAAAATTGTGCAAGTAAATCTTTAAGAGCATCGGTTATAGTCTTGTCCTTTCATGGAAGTCTACTAGAGAATTATCAAATAACAATGGTATTAGTATCATTAAGTCTTTGGCATCTTCCAATTTATTTCATTAATGTTTTTCTATTTATGTCCAATGCTCAGCTAATTTTTGAAATCAATCATTTATCCTCGTTTGACCACTAACTATGCAAGTTATAATTACTTGCTAGAAAGAATTATAATCTTTGTTATGTGATTTTAGGCGTACAATATGATACGCATAATGTATATTTTCAAAATTTTCATTCTTTTCATCATCCATGTTAGAAGTTATTAGTCTGAGGGTGTATATTATAGGTCTCATCTTAATCAATTTCATCAATGAAGCAAACACTTGTCATTTTTTACTATCAAAATCTAATTTATCAAATAAATTATCCCAATTTTTTTATCTAGTCTTCTTAAATGGTAGTTAGACATTTTGTTATGCATTTGTTTCAAAATGTTTTCATCAACTTCAATTAAGTACTTGTCTTTTATACGCACAATCTTTAGAGGTGTTGTTAATGGTGTTATTTGTTGAGAGTGTGTTTCAAAATAATTATGTTCACTACTAGTTACTTCATTGTTAGTTTCATTGTTTACTTGTGGGATGACATTTTATTCATTATTAATTTCATCATTATGTGTTTCCATGAAATTATCTTCATTGATAGGGGTAAATCATCATGCATAGATTCATCATCAGCAAAATCAAAAACTTTATACTTTGAATGTGTACTTGCAACATAATTTGGACTTTTAGGTAAATATTCATCATCATTATTCAATTCATTATTGTCAATTTCATCATTGTCTATGACATTTGGCTCATTAGGGATAGTGTTCGTACCTTGTCTTGAGAAAAATGCTTGAATTTGTACTTTTTTTTTTCTCTCGACTCTTATAATTGCTCCATTTTTTTGTGATTTAACTTCTTCCTCTTATTTGAATGAACTCCATCACCCATGACTAGGCAATGAATAATTTGATTCCTTTTGATGGTGGGGGACCCAAATAATAATTTTATTCCTGTAATCTTTACCATGAAAAATGTATAGTGATGTAGTTAATTTCTATGGGGTTAGAATTCTCAAAAAACAAATGTTGTAAAATGACTTGTTGTCTATGGAGGCAATAATGTGTACACGTTATAACATGTACGTGTTATATATAGTATGTTTATGTGATCATATATCGAATCGGTTGACCTTCTAATTTTATCATATTGGGGTCAAATGATCCCAAAATTACCTTTGTATAGTCAAAATTAGGTTCATAGTTAGGTTAAATTGGTTCAAATTGGCCCTAATTACCTTCATGTTTGCATTTGTGATAAAATGGGGTTTGCGTATTGAATTTAGGTTTAGGGTTTAGTGTTATAACAATTGACTAATAGGGTTTAAGTATTGCTTATAGGATATATCTATCATACCTCTTTCGAAAGAAAACCAAGATGTTATCTTTTAACCAATATCTTATATCATAAAAAATATAACACTTTCTTCTAAAATAAATAATTAATAGAGAATGTGTTCCCTAAATATCATCCTCATGACCATTTTTGAAGTGAGACAGTCGAACCAATTAATCCCTTAACAATACTAGTGTAGGTTTCCATTAATTCATGCTTATTATCCCTTGCCTACATACAAAACATTTTTAGTGACAATGTTTCATTGTGCTTGAATTTAAGATGATGAAACATGCTTGTGCAATCCATGACTCATTCTCAATCCATAAACATTTTTAAAAATCAAATGCACTTCCAATCTATCCCTTTAAACATGAGCATAATAATGCTTCATCATGTCAGTCTTTTTTAATTTCAAACTCATTGTAGACACTCAGATTAGACAAATCACTAACCCAAAATACCAAACAAGGTTATTTTACAAAATAATTGCTCATTTACCTACAAATTTTATGCAAACTTAAATATGATGAAGTGAAGAATGAATAACCATCCTTCCTCCTTTTTCCCCTTATATATTTATAATATGATTTCCCAATTGTCCAACATTGATCACACAAAAAAAACATTTTAAATTCTTTTCATTTTCATAATTATTAACTAAGATCTGATTAAATTGATATGCCAAAAGGAGAATAAACAATATAGCCCATGTTCCTTTAGTTTTCTTGCAATTTGGCTAAAGGGGCTCAAATTGGCCTCAAATTTTTCTTTGATTGAAAGAATCAATTATTTGGTTCATTATATTCAATTGTATATGATGTGATTTGGATTGAATTTGACCCACTCAATTCTATTATGGAGGGAATGGAGAGAAAGAGAAAGGCCATTCATTCAATCGCCCATAGAGATAGATGGGGATCCCTCCCCTGCCCCCTTAATTCACTAGGTTATAGTGGCAGAAGGGATGGATAGAAAGGAGCTCAAAGGATGATCTGTATACCCAATACTATATATTCAACCCCCATCGAATGAGAGTGAGATGGCCAAAGGGAAGGAAATGGCATGTCCTTCCCCACTAGAGTGGATATATGGTCATGGCCTATCATATATATAGTTGAGTGAGATGGCCTTATCTATATATCTATCTGGGGAATAGAAAACCCATGGCCCAATCTATCTATTTGAAGCATAGAAATAGGGTCATATCACTCTCGATAGCCCATGCCCCATCTATCTATCTAGAAACATATAGGAGCCTCTCGATTACCATCAAGCTAATTAAACTATTTATTGTGCCCCCTCTATATATAGGCCACTTTATAAAATACACCACACCTAATCTCTCTATATACACCCTATCTATCTATCTGGTGACCTCTTCTCAATCTATAAAATAGTTATGAATGAGATAAACCCATAGATAGATGGTCTATCCCATATAGATAAGATATATGGAGGGTACCAATTAAAATATAGACTTTGGAGTTTCACTTATATATATATATATATATATATATATATATATATATATATATATATATATATATATATATATATATATATATATATATATATATATATATATAGGCATGAGATGGCCCTATCTATGATGAAATCAAATCTAATTTAACCTCAAATCATGTTGTATAGTCACAATTAGGTTCAAGGGCCTCATATTCACCCAACTTGCCTCCACAATTGAACTAATAAACTATTTCATTCATTATGTGTTGACATTCAAGTTTATTGATCCCAAAACCACATCCTATATATGTCAAACTTGCACACATCATTGAACCATATGATTATTTACTTCATTCTCTAATAAAATTAGAGTTGATCAAACCCCAAATCACATTTTATAGTCATGCACTTAGTTTGAAGGGGCTCAAATTAGCTCCAATTGCCTTCAAATACAACCATTGGATATTTGTCTTATTTAATTATGACATTAGAGTCAACATGCCCAAATTAAATCCTTTACAGTCAAAATTAGGTTCACGAGGTTAAATAAGTTTAAACGTGAACAAAATAAGTATAAATAAGTGTATATCATGATAAATAGATAAGCATAAAGATGTAAGAGCAGTCAATATTTTTTAATGCTATGGGAGAATGATGTGTATGTGGTTATGTTCAGTTTGAATTCAAAAACCAAGCCTTTTGGCTTAGAAATGGCTTGGATTCTTGAGCCAAAGGCTTGGGACTGTCAACACTGTTGAATCTGAGAGTTTTGATAGAAAATAATAAAATTCAACTTCCATTGCTAAATACATAAAGAATTTTAATGAGAAAATTCATAAAATTATTACCACGATGGCGATCATGCTCTCCCCTTTCTAAATATATGACTTTTATAATTTTTGGACTATTTTAATGTTTCAAGCTATGTTGATTTCCAACTATAGATTTTTTAGGCCACTATATGCCTATTTATGTTTGTGTATATTTTTTTTCATTTATCCAAATATATATATATAGTTAAAAACTAAGCCTAATACCACACGCATTTTAAAAAAACTAGTTTTCATTTTTTTTGAGGTAGTTGGAGGGGGGAACGATTGACTATCTATTTTTTTGTCAATTTTCAAGATCTATTTACTTGTAAAATTAATTAAAAAATATATTCATCAAAAAAATATAAAAAAATATAGGTTACAAACTATATGATATTATCTAAACTTTCACCAAATGATTTTAAACAATATTAAACTACACTAAAAAAATGAGGGGCTACATAACCAACGATCTACTCTATTTTCCTAAAAAATAGGAGTTCCTATTCAAATTTTAGATGTTTGACCTAATTATACTTAACCAATTTTTTTTAAAATTAGTTTTTTAGAAACTAGACTCAAAATTCTACAATTCATGTTCTTACACTATCCTTAAATTTTGACTATAGCCACCTTAAATTACATATAAAAGTTTAGATTTCTCAATTTTCAAGAAAAACATCTCCATGTGTAAGCTTCTTTTTGTCCCCCAAATTTGTGCCCTTACCCAAGATTTACACAATCGCACAACATGAGATGTGAGAAAGATAAAAGCATTGAAGTAGATGATTTTTAGAACATATAATAGATGTGCATAAGCAAGTGCATGAATAATGGAAGAAAAGTACAACACAATACAAGCAACACATAGATATGAAGAGAAGTTAAGTAGAATACCAGGTGTGAGACTTAGTCTTAGTATACTTGAGAAAATAAATAATTACAAAGGAACTTATTATAAATTAAAATGGGAAAATGTTTGGCCATGCAAAGTGTTGTGAACTTTTATGAACAATGCATATGAGATTGAGTTACTTGAAGGGATAGATATACTTATTTTTAAAGTGACTGGTTTGTATCCATATCAATGAAGGATATAATAGCAAGGAAAATGTAAGTATAGATTCTAAAGAAACAAATCAGAGATTCCAAATGCCTGAGAAGGTGCTCAAAAAATTATATGTCAATGACACAATAATCAATAAAAGATTATGCAAATAGGAATACAAAAACATAGTCAAGTGGAAGGCTTGAGTTATTGAAGATGCGACATGGATATGTGCATCTAGAGCTAAAAACATGAAATATCATTTTCAAAAATATTATGAATAGGAACACATGTTTCATACGTTACCTAGGGTATATGATGTAGGAACATCTGAGTTCACATGTAATCTTACATCAACCAAATATTTGTTTGGTTAGTAAATAAGGTAAGTTTATCATTGTGCAGTTTTTTGATTATGCATAAGTTATGTTTATTTTGTTTTGTGCATTCTCATTGTGCACAGTCATCTTTGTGTATTTTTTTGAAGCCTATAAGCATTCATATGTTTATTCCATTTTCATGTGTTTTTAATGTTTTACACAAGCCTATTGGTTCTCATAGTTGTTGCCTTAGTTGGAATGCTTTTACGAAGCTCTATGCAAAAAGTGTTTTTTCCTTTTGTGCAAATGCAACCATGCAAATATTTGAGAAGTTTTTTTTAGTGGTTTGTGGTATGTTATAGATAATTTGTGCATTAATTTGGTTCACCATAGATTTTAGTTCTTTTTAGAATATTTATAAGGGTTTGTGTGATTCAATATTTCTTGATGAGTTATTTTCTTCATTGCACCAGTACTGCATTAACTCATGGTAATTTTAGTAACTAGGATTGTCTTCAGAGATGATTCTAACATTAATGAAGTTAATTTAGATATTTTGGACTTGGTATGACATTATTACATATTTTGAGCCTGGGAATCTTGTGGTAATATGCAATAGAATTATTGTCACCTATGAGGTTTGAGATAAGACAAAATATTCATTCAAGGTTTTTAAGTGTATCAATGTAACATAATAACTTATAGAGTTGTCTAATGGTCATGATGATCTAACGATTGATATTTTAGATATCTATATATTTTTTATCCATTTATTTTTGAATTTATTGCATTGGAGATAAATAAAAGGGATAACACATTAACTAAGATGAATTATGGTACATTAAGTTGTGTTACTTTATAGCATACTTTTATTTGATGTATTATCATAAGGGCTATGTTAAGCATTTAATGTTTATGGCATATTGAGGTGAATTTAAAGAGGTTAGTGAGTTGATAAACATTACTATAAGTAATTGGGTCTTGTGTATCTATAAGCATGCCCCAACACTTGAGCCAAAAAAGTTAGAAAATTAATGAGTTTGATAATATCGAAGATAAAAGGTACACTTTCAAATACCATGAGTTAACGAGTAGAGATATACATATCTAGTGTTGTAATGCATCTTGTTGTGATATTGTTGTTGTTATGTTTATATCATTGAATTTTAATTCATGTGTTTAAAATAAAATAAATATTTGAATTTTTATTTTTACACATAATTACATATTATGTTATGTATTATAAGGGTTATGTTTTCTAAGGCCTCTCTTTATTGTGAACCTTAATTGTGATTGCATCACTTTACCTGACCCATTAATTTTGTTCATGGTTTGATTATGAATATTGTGTGTTCCATTTAATTCATGTTATAGTACATATTTATTACCATTCACTTTGTTGTTATTATGGCCCTTACCTTTACCATGGTCCTTGACCTAAATACCATACCTTTATCTTATTTCCTTAGTTATATGTTGGTGCTATTAAGGTCTTATAGCCTTATCTAAATAAACATTGTGCATGTAGTTACCCATATCTAGTCCCATGAGGACTCTTAGTATATAACCTTATATAAACTATATCATATAATAATGACCTCTTTCTTATATCTACAATGGCATTACAATCTTATCATATTTATATGTCAGTTCTAAAATGGTCTTTTATGTTTTACCTATTTAGATATTTATATACATAAAGACTCATTTCTATAATTAAAACGTAGCACATTGATAGTAATAGAATTATTATTACATCATTTTTTAATGGAAATGTGATACTAATTACTTGTTATTATGGATGACACATATAACACCATCATTTATTTATTATATTCCATGTTATCGTTTGTTTACATGTTTTATATTTTTAGTGTACTAGGGTGATTACCACTAACATTAAGATAAATATATGGGCATATAGCTAATTATATAATATATAGGTGTAAACATAAATTAAAACTCAACTCAATGCACTTAATAATAAAATAATAAAAGAAAACTATTGAATTGACACTTGAACTTGATAAAAGCAAGAAATGATGGAAAAATCACACCTAATAATTAATTATAATTTTTAGAATTGGTTTTGGACTATAAAGGCATGTATTTTCTTATGTTTTAAATTTGGAATTCTAAATCAACAGGAAAAAAATTGACCCATGTAATGTTACCAACGATTCTTCCTAGGTTAAAATCGGTATTGTGCCTTTTTAACCAATGAATGTGTTTTTGAGTGGCAAACGTGTATTATTGTAGATATTAAAATATGTTCTTCATTACTTAAAAATGATAAGCTTTACACATATTTACCATGCATGAATTAGGAGGAAAAATAAGGTCCTAACCCTTTATTATTTCATACTTGCATGTTATCTTCTGAGTTGACCCTCCATTATACTACTATACACATATAGGAACCTCATTATCTATTTCAAACCTACTAAATATCCTACATAGACATCTCCAAACTTTCAATTCAATCTGCTTATACACATGTCATTTCCACCCAATTCAAAAAGTCTTAAAATTTGATATTAACTTGATAGGTTTGGAACCAACCCTCTCTCATCAACAATTATTTATCAAAATCAAACCTTTCTTTAGGGTCATCCTATTTTCTTAGCATGTCAACGGCTTGATAAATTACCAAATTGGACTCATATATAAAAAAATCAATGTCTCATTCAAAAGGGGCTTGGCAATTTTTTAGAACACATCTATACACTATTGTACATTTAGTAAATATGTCATATTCTTCCCAAATTAAAAACATATCACTAGGATTAGTCATAATCCAAGTCTAAAGCACACTAAATCAAACTCAAAGAAATTAATTTCAAGTATCAAATCCAGATCATTAACTGCATACATATAATAGAGGATCACAATTACACAATCACATTAGGTGGGAGAAATATGTGTGGCTTGATTTACCTGCTTATAGTATTAGATACATAATTAGATGTCAATCATCATATGGTGGTGATTGGGGTCAATGTATTCCATTACGCTTTCCTAGTTTTTTTAGTTTCTATCCTTCACAAGCACATCCAGGATTTCAAGGTGAAGAAAACTGACTTAAGGAGTTGTGTGCATAATCAAAGTTTGGGATCATGCATAAAACATATGCATAGATAGGTGAAGGTGACCATACAGTCATAATCCCTCATTGACACACAAGTCAGTACCAACCAAAACATGTCAATATTGACTGATAATACTAACCTAGGTCAATGGAACCAACCCTGCATAAACAAAGATAAAGTTCTTGATCTAGATGAATACATGTTTCTTTTATCTAATATCCACTTTCAAAATATAATCACAATCAAAAATTCACCCAAAAAAACTAAGTAATCATCCCTTTGTTGCGCTTAATATATTTAGTATATGACACTTTGAAAATCATTACATTCAATTTTAGTATTTTACATTCAGAATTATGATTGAATCCCATATCTAAATATATGAATTACTCTACATATTTATATCATATTAGGGATAATATTAATTGTATTAATCTAAATTAGGGTGAAATAAATACACAACTTTTTGGATTCTATATTTTTATATGTCGTTTCATAGTAGGATGACGTATAGGGTTGCATTAGCACTTTGCACAATTTATATGCAATTTTTTCTATTTTTTTTCTTCAATATTATTGACTTGATTCACAACAAAATAAACACTTGAAAAAAGAGAAGGGAAGAACTAGTTAGGTTGAGCATATCAAGGGAATTACAACTACATATCCTACATATTATTATGTAGTTTGAATAGATAAATCGAGTGAGAAATTTTCCCCCTTTTCCCTACATTGAGATGAAACCACGTGCACATTTTCCTAGCCTTATTTTGGTACAAGTTGTAATATAAAATTTGATGCAAGTCCTTGAGTAGTGATAAAGTAGTATAAAGTTTTCCTAGACTTGAGAAGAGAATTCCTTGATACTTATTTGGAAACCTTATAGGAAACTTGTATGGGAACCTCTTATTATTGAAAAGCTCATAGATGATTTATATATATAGTTTTTTGATGTTTTACATAAATAATTTTAGGTACACAAAAATTGACCAAGAAAGGATAAAAATACTAACACGAGGATCTAAACATTGAAAATACATGAAAAGGGTAAAAGGGCCCACAAAACCAAATAATATAGATTCAGTGGGCTTGAAAAATATGTACAAAGAAAATGTAGTGAAACTAAAATAATTTATACCAAAAGAAGCAACAAGAAAAAATATAGAGCAGATAGAAATGACAAAATAATGTGAAATTCCTTCTATTTCTCTTTATAAATGTCAAAATAAAGTGAAACTTATTCTCTTTAAAAATGATGAAACAATGTGAAATTCCTTCTATCTCTCTAGAAATACTAAATTATACAAACACCTGTGATGATTATCTCACCTCTCTAGGAATACAATGTCAAAATATCTCTTCAAATGAGCCCTATATTGAAAAAAAATGTGATGACAACGTAATAACATGCAATGATATATCTTCATAATGTGAATCCATGGAAGATAGTGTTACACATGAGTGTGATGACTTTCCTCAACCCATGCCTAGTATAACTTATTTTTTTCCCAAATCTCCTTCATAACAATGTACCTATGGTAACTTATGATAATATAATTAATCCATTGAATGAACCTCTTAAGGATATTAACTTGCATTCCAAAGAATTCATCTCCTTAATGCATGTTGTGGGTGCCTTGTAACATAATGCATCATCTCACCTTAGAAAGCAAAGCATATCATGCTTGGGTCGATTCTAATACTATATATGGAAACCCAATCATGCATACTATTCTAAATGCACCATTAGCCAATAGCTTCCTCGTGCTTAAATTTGGAATGTTTGATGGAAGTAGTGATCCTTTTTTACATCTTAAAGACTTCAGAGCTTCTATGTAAAAATATGATAATAATCAGATTTTACTAAAAGTGTTTCCAAAATGTTTAATGAGAAATGCTTTGGATTGGTTTCACTCTTTGCCTAGTGGGTATTTATGCCCTTATCTTGAGTTAGAAGAAATGTTTTTAATTTGATACAGTCAAAATGAGGGGCCAAGAGTTACATATGTACATTTAACTTTTCTTCATCAAAGAAAATTAGAGCTGATTTAGGATTACATTGTATGATTAAGGACTCGTATACACCAATTGGCATAACAACAAACATGTTTGGAAACACAATACATATTTATAGATGCCTCATTGATCCTCTAAAATTAAAGTTACTTTGTGACACTTGTGATTCATTTCAAGTTCTTTGTTATAAGACTCTTGCACTAGAAGAGGAATTATCACCTAATCCAAATCTAAATAAGGTACTTGAAGACATTAATATAAAACAAGTAGTTCCACACAAAGAAGCTAAGGAAACTATTCCACTCCCTAAGGCAAAGATTCTAATCAAATAAATTCATGTCAAAGTCCTATTTAAAGAAAAAGAATCAGTTTACAAAGTATCACCCAAAGTGAGTAAATATACCTTCACTAAGTGGAAATCACTCAAGTCTAACAATTTCAGAGATCGACCACATGATATTCTACATACCTTATTAGATAAGAAGCTAAGCAGTTTACCTCCTAATATTATCACCTTCCTCACTATCTTGAGAAAATTAAAGTTGGATCATTTTGCATTTATCATGGTATTAATGGACATCGAGACAATGGTTGTTATGCATTGTGAAAAATGATTACACAAATTATGGATAGAGGGGTTATTATATTTGGAAATTTTAATTCTCACTCAATAAGATCCCCTTCATCTTATTTTACTACTCATTTGATGAAGATAGAGATTTCCTAAGATGTTCCTGCAAAGAAACCAATGGTCCATCAAACTTCCATGGATGTTTTTATTAGGAAAAGATCTTAATCTAGTTCACATTCTACCACGATTGATCTATCCCAAGTTGTTTCTATTGAGAAACCAATGGTCACTCAAGATATATATAGAAGAAAACTTAGAGAAGGCAAAGTTGAAAATGATAAGGAATAACATAATGCGATCACAATTACATCTCCTTCCAAATAAGTATGGATACCAACAATGAATCAAGAATCTATAAATCAACAGAAAGTGCAAGGTAATAATATCTCACAACAACAACTGAAAAAGGGATTCATTCAATTTGTTTGAAAATAAGATCAATATTAGAATTCACAATATTAGAATAATTTCTTATTACCTAGTGGGTAAAGAAATCATTGTTGAGTGTCAGTGATAGCACATAGTACTACAGATTAATCTCATCACATATAAGATTAATTTACACATGACATATATAAAAACGTACAAATAAAAATAATAAAAACATAATTTAATCCAAGATAGTATGAAACATAAATTAAAAAATGCAATATCAATTAACCATTATGAACATGGGATATAAAACAAACAAAAATTAAATGCAAAAATTAAAACCATATGAGACGATGCTAATAAAACTCATTTGATAAAAGTTAATGAATTTATCATATATAATTTGATAAAAATTATACACTAAAATATGATTTAGTCAATAATCTGGGTAACATATCCTAATGCATATGACGCATCACTATCGTCACACCTATTAGTTCTAGAGGTAGAGGATCCACTATATTCTTTGTGCTCGCATGACTAAGATCTATATCGTATCACTCATTCGTGAAAAAATCCTAACTTCACCATAGTTTGTGCATGTTCCACCTATAGATAATTGTAGTGAGTTTAATATATCACTACTGCTCTTAGGAGTGACGAATGATTGTCTATCTGGCTTTGCTTGCAGATCATCCCACTCACCCACAACCATAGTAAAGGTTAAAATGACGATGGAAACATGGTCAAAAAGGGGTATGTGTACACCTGCAATGTGATCTACCCTCCCAATCAATATGCTACCAACTTTATCAAAATGAATACCCCATGTGAAACTATGAACATATGTGTCTACCATAGTAGTCCAATAGTCATCACTTACACCAAACACGACAAATACAAATGATATTAGCAATTTATAAATAAGAAGCAATACTTGAAAATAAATTCACAATTATACATATATACTTATGTGTGGTTACAACAACAACTATAACATCAACTTGAGCTAGCTAGGGGGAAACCTCACTTGCTCCTCCATCTCCTCCTTTCTACGCTAGAGGCATGTCAAGTGGATCCGATACAATAGGAAAAAGGATAAGGCATCTCGTGTTTATCCACCACTGAGTGTGTTGTGGTGTATACGAGAAATAAATTGGATGCAGTATGAGGTGTCATCTTGTATAATCTAATACGATTAACATTCTTACATATGAAATCATTTCCATCAATGATTCTTTCTAATATTTTTTTAATATGAAACACCTTTACAACATCACTACTAATAACCCTCTCTATTCTTATAATATATACAACTTCTTTATATTTTTTGTGGTTTATTTTTATCGAGATATCACTTTCACATATATCTTACTCATGTAAATTTGGGTATATATTATTTATATTCTCCCTTAACTTTTGTTTTTCCATCACATATTTTTAAAACACGATTTTGTTTTAATTATAATTCATAAACTTTAGAAAATGTTTGTAGTATTAATTTTAAAATATTTTGTATACCAAATATTTGTATGTAATTGGAAACAAGAATATTTTTTCTTCAAAATGAGATTTTCAAGACTCACATGTCAAGCGCATGGACTATAGATTTTCCACTGACCTCTCCCTTGTCTCTTATGCCCTTCCCTTGTCTCTTATGCCCTGTTTTTCCTCGTCTCTTATGACCTAGTTTTTCCATTGCCACAATCTACACTCAACCCTAAGTTTTTTTGGCCCTTTTTTAAAGGGATAATCGTGCTCTCTACCTAATCTCCCATATTTCAATTCGTATGGTCAATGTCGGCTCTATTTTCTTTTTGATAGGTATGAGTCAATTTGGGTGGATGGATTTTTTATTATAAATAATCGTTTGTATGTTGTTTTTGTCTTTATTTGAACGAATAACTTTTTTTTTCATTAATTTCGTTTCTTCAAAGACAAAAGTAAGTGATTCAACTATCAGGGTGTTAGTGTGTTTGATTTTAATGTTATTGTAGAGGATAAGCATTTAAGCATTCATTCATGAATTGCCACTTTCTCTTTGTTATTTTCGAGTTAGTCATTCTATTATCATATTTCAGTTGGTTAAGTTATGATATATAGTATTTAGTGTAAAGGTTAAAACACTTTAAAAATGTCATTAAAAATACAATTTGATTGTATATTTGTCTTCTTCTCAAAAAGTTATGTAATTTCAAAAAATTTGGTTTGTCAATTCGAGTTTATATGTAACAGTTATGGCATCCGGAAGTTATTGCATTTGGGCTTGGTTCCAAAACCATTGGTTAAAGTAAGTGGTGATTTTGTAACCATCCCAATAGTTTTTCAATGTTATGTGGCAATTTTGAAACCACCACGATGATTTTGCAATGTTATGTGGTAGTTTTGAAACCATCCTAGTGGTTTTGCAAGTAAGTGGAAGGGTTTGCATTGCATAAAACCACGCTTTCTAAAGGAGATAAAAGAACAATTAAAGTAACGACTACAGATAGTTCTTATTCATTTTTTTATTCTTCTTGGCTTTTGATTTGAGCTAGTTTTGGTGTCTAAGTTATAAATAAATGTATGGAGAGGATCTTTTTAAGCAAGAAAATGTTCCTAGTAGATCTTATTCTTGATTGTATGTGGCTTTCTGAGTTAGAGAGCAAAAAGGAAACAATGAGTGAGCAAGTTGTAGAGCATGTATGAGTGTTTAGATATATTATAATGCAAAGTATGTTCACGAAGGCCTTGAGAAGACAATAGGATTGTGATTGCAGAATGAGATAGTGGAAAGATGAGGAAATCCCTCACTCTTCTGGAGTTTTCTCGATTTGAGTTTCTTCAAGGTAATCTTATGTCTCTTTTAATTATTTTTCTTATGTTCTTGATATATCTTATTGCTCTGATTTCATTGTTCATTATTACATTTAGTATGCAACACTTACAATTCATTCCTAATCCCATTTAATGGCCGATTTATGCAAATTAACAAGCAAACAATGAGCTAATAAATCAATAAATTGGTAGGAGTTTATATGAATCATGTTGGTGAAACTTTGTGTGGAATATCCACCTAGTTTATGGATCAATTTGGTATCAATAAAGTTAGTGTTAGATAGTGTGTGGTTGTTGACAATTGTATAGATATATGGTTGTTACAATAGCAATAAGTGCTAGTGTAAAAGGTCTTTTGGTCTCTTTGAAATAAGAGATATCCACAAGAAAGTGAAATAGAGAAGTGAGAAGTATGGCCTTTGAAGACGAGAGGATACCTTAAAATGGTGAGGAAAGATTTTGTAAGTTACAAGAGGATGTTGCAAACATCTCTCAATCCAGATGGAGTTTGGGAAGATTATGAAAGTTGTCTTGGAAATTTTGGGAGTTTTTATAGATAATTTTGAAGCAAGTAAGGAGTTTAAGACTTCTGACAATGAGAAAGAGATTCCCCATTCCACCGAAGCTCCACCTCCATTCAAAGTAGAGGCAAAAATAAACATTCAACTGTATGAAGCTGAGGTGAATGTAGATAAGCTTGATCGTTAGTTAGCCCAATTAGAGGTATATTTTAGTTTGCATCAAATTAGTGAAGAGCAACAATTTTTTTTGTAAGATTGAATATAGCTAGTCATGCTCTAACTTGGTTTAATAATTATTTTAATTCCTTAGATGTTAAGAAAATACCACTGGAATTATTAAATGGGATGAATTTAAAACTTTATTAACAAGAAATCTTATCCTATTTATTATGAAGAGGAAAGGTTTATTGATTGGAAACTTTTGAGGCAATAAGAAGGACAAAGTGTGCATGTTTATATAAGAGAGTTTTGAAAGAAGGTAATTTGAATTAGAAAAGATGTATTTGATCATTACATCCTCATGATGTATGTTGGAGGGCTACATAGTCACTTAAGGAGGCCCATTTCACTTTCTAAACCAAAAGACATAGGTGAAGCTTGTTCTCAATCCCTCTATCTTAAGATGGATGAGAATAAGGGTCCATCTTCCTCTTCAAAGTCTTCCAATGTTCAAATAAGAAAGGTGGGGTTATTGCTACTTTTACTATTGCTAAGAAGGATTTTAAAAGGCATTATGGGAATTATGATGTTAATGGTCACACATATTAGAATTTTTATAAGTTGCATCCAAAATTATAACCATTTAAAAAAAAGAAAAAGAATAAATCCATGACGTGACTTTGAGGAGAAATGGTTGATTACAGATCAGATGTAGATGAGAAGTTTGTTTTACCTCCCTTCAAAAAAGGTATGTTTGGGCTGTAATGATGCTTAAGACAAAGATGAAACCTCTAAACTTTTCCATATCAAAGTTCAAATTAAGATGGTAATATTTGATGCTCTTTTTTATTCTTGATCTCAACTAAATTTTCTTAATAAAGAGTTGGTACATAACCTTAGGTTTAAAATGTATGATCGTTCTAGTCCTTTTACTCTAGGATTGATGAACAAAGAGTAGAGATAAGCGATTCCAAACCATGTAAAGTCAATTTTGCAATAAATGAACATTTTATTGATGAAATTATGGTAGATGTTTCACATATTAATGTTTCTGGTATAGTCTTTGGCAAACCCTATATATATGTTAGAGATGTTACTTTCATTAGGAGATCTAATCAATACCATTTGGTTAAGGATGGGAAAATCTATACCATCAAATCCTATGAAGGTAATTATAAGCTTTCCTTGGTAAGTGTCATTCAAGGTAATCAGTTAATTAATGCTAGTAGGAATTTTTATTTTATCATTTTGAAAGATAGGTAAGATAATGAACTAATGTATTGCAAGGATACTCATAGTAGGTATACTAATATAGAGCATGAGATGAAATTACTTCTAGGTTGCCCTCTTCCTAACATGGGTATTCAGTGGCAAACATTTAAAGAAGGAAATTATTCACACAAAGGACATGAAAAGGTGGATTTAGAAGTTCATAAGGCTAATAATTTCAATCAAAATATATGCTTCCAAGTAAAAGAGAGGTTCAATAAGTAGGGAAAGAAATTTCATCATTGTATGAGTTCCTAAGCTTTTAGGGATCAAAAGCTTCTAAATTTGGGAGGCATGATCCAAATTTTGGATCAATAATGTTAGCCATAGATAACTACTCCACTATTATCAATGTATAAGAATATCACCTGAAATCACTTGTAACACTCTTTTTATTTCTCTTTTCTAGTTGGTTAAGTGATGTAATCATTAATAAGGTTCTATAAGAAGTGGTGATACCCTAAGACCTCAAAATAGATAGGCATTGGTAAAAAGGCTTATATAACTTTGAATATTTCATCAAAAGTAAAATTTGATTGCATATGTGTCTTCCTCTTGAAAAAATATGTAATTACAAAAACAACATGCCAATCTATGTTTGTATGCAAATTTTATGATCTCTGAAAGTGAGTGCATTTGGCTTAGTTGAAAAACTACCAATTTCAATAGATGGTAGTTTCGTAACCACCCTGATGGTCTTTCAATGTTATCTAGTAGTTTCACAATCACCCAATTGTTTTTAAATGTTATTTAGTAGTTCTGCAACTGCCTTGATGATTTTTTAAGAAGTGATGGTTTTGCCCTACATAAAGTGACAATTTCAAAAGGAGATAAAAGATAGTCCAAGTAATGGATACAGATGGTTCCTATTCATATTTTGAGTCTTCTTGGCTTCTAATTTGAGCTCTATTTGATATCAAAGTTGTTTATATATGTATGGAGAGATTTTCAAGCAAGGAAATGTTCCTAGCATATATTTTTCTTGATTGTATATGGTTTTATAAATTAAAGTGTGAAAAGAAAAAAGTGAGTGAGCAAGTTGTAAAGCATGTATGAGTGTTTGGAAATATTTTAATCAAAATTATACTCGTGAATGCCTTGAGAATGTAATATACTTGTAATTGTAAAACAAAATGGTAAAAAGAGGATGAAATCCCTCACTTTTCTAGAGTTTTCTCGATTTGAGCTTTTATAGTATAATATTATGTATCTTTCAATTATGTTTCTTATGTTCTTACAATAGTTTATTGATCTAGTTTCATTGTTTAGTATTCATTTCAATATGAAACACTTAAAATCCATTCCTAAGCCTATTTAATGAGTGTCTTATATAAATTAGCAAGCATATAATGAGCTAATCAATCAAAGAATTATTAAGAGTTTATAGGATTTGTATTGGTAAAACTTAATGTGGTATATCCACCTAATTTATCGATCATAATCGTCTAGGATAATACCCAACTTGTCTAACCATTTAGTATTTGATTTCATCTAGGCTTTCTTTCTAGTTTTTAACTATTTTTCCACCACACTTGGGCCAAAAGTTAGTATCCATATTTTTTTTAAGACAACATATGAATTAAATCGTAACCACTACCTCAAAGAAAAGGTGCATATCTCAACCAATAGTATCTCAATAGAACCAATAATTTGATTTTGAGACTCCTCATGATTGACATTGATCTCTCTCTCTATGTCTCTATTTCAAGCCCGATGTATTATTTCCCTATATATGACACCTGTAAAGTATCATAAGCAAGTTAAGCAACCCAAATTAGGTCCTTGTGATTATCTAATCCTATGAAATAATTTTATGTATATTAAGTTGAATTGATTATTTATATTAAGTAGTTCGAGCTTTTATTAATATGATAAGGGCTCTTATCTTGCCAGGACTTGAACTTGGACATCTTGTCTCAACAAATCAACCTATCTCAACAAATGAAGGTGTTCACTCTTATAAAAATGGGCAAATATTTTTTTTAAAACAAAATATATATATATAAAATCTATATTAAAAATAATTATAATATATATAAAATTTTATATATTAACAAATAAAATTTGAGAAAGACCCTGATTTACATCAAAATAATGTTACATATAACTCTAAAACTAAGACAGAAAGTCTGAACACACAAAAATATAATTATTATTGAAACGAGAATGCTTAACCAAAATGCCAAACATTCATTGATTTATTTAATTTAGTTGAAGTCAAACTTTAAATAAATTTGAGTTCGTGTCCATGTGTTGATTTACTGTTGGTTGTTACGATGGTAACTTTCTCCCTTCGCATGCAAATAAATGGGGTGTAGATTAAAATTGTTATGATAATTATAAGACAAAACAATAAGCATGAAGTATCAAGACGAGAACATGGTGCAAACAAATAAGTAGCAATTGCTCCGAAGGTGCAAAGAAATCGAGAGGAATTGTATATTTTTGTTTTGCAATTATATTTATAAAAAAAAAATTATTAAGTATTTATATTGTAGAAAAAATAAACATTTAAATTATATAAATTTATGTAACAAAAATTAATAGTGATAATAATTAGTAAAATTTTAATTCCAAATTAAGATTAAGCACAAAGATTTAACCATAATCATTGTACAGTGCGAGTCATTAAAGGTGTTTGTGTATTCATCAATTACTATTTTAACTTAAAGGTTAGTGACATTTATTGATTTTTAATAATCTTCGTACTTTTCTTGACATCTTTGGATTTCTTACCATTTTGCCTTTCTTGTTAGAGCATGTTTTTACGATCTAGATATGGTGGTTGTCTTCTCGTTCATTAGAGTTCTCGCCATTATGTCATCTTTGTATGGAGCATTTAGTTATGCTCTAGACATGTCTTGAAATTATCTTTACAGTTTTAATGAATTGAGGTCAGTTTTTTACTTTTCAACGCATGTAACCATTATTATGTATTTTTCCCTTTTTTCAATTTTTGAATGTTGTTTTGTATGCCAACAAATAACTAATTTGAAATCATGTCATCCATAAATATACATATATTGTAATTCATTTAAGCATCTACCAATAAGAAAAAATATTGTTATTCATTATAATATTTATTGAAGCATTGAAGTTCATATTATAAACATATTTTACAACACTAACTTTATTGAGAAATTATTACTGAATTATTAATGTATTATTTTCAATATTATATAATGTTAAAGTCTTTGGAAAAATTCAAAATAAGAGATAATATTTCTACAATTAATATAATATTTCCACAGTCCATGAAATAAATTATTAAAGATTTTTCCATAAAATTGTATATGAACATTTAAACTATAATAACATTTGAACACTGGTCAAACTACATATTATAAAATTAAGATAAAATAATATACAAACAACATTTTTCTAAATAATTTTTTTTTAAAAATTTCTAAATAATTTTTTTTAAGAAAATGTTAATTTATCTTATTATTAATTTGATAAAAATTTATCCATAAAACTGTGTAAGATTTTTTAGATTAAAAAATTATATATAATTTTATTAAAAAAATCTTATCAATTTAATATAAAGATAGATCAACTATTTATTTTTTTTAAATTGTTAAAAAAAATATTGAGTATATTATTTTATCATAACATCATATAATACAGTTTGACCACTTTCGCATTGGTGTATTGTTTGTTAAAATGTTATTATTGTTACTAATGTTATTATAATTTATTAGGTAACGCAGAAAGCAAGTATTTTCATTTTTCTGATCAATAAAAGCGACATAACATTAAAAAAAAAATTGTAAATATTGTTCAATTGTCCATCAACGAGAACTAAAGTGTAAGCCAAAATTTCAAAGAAAATATGCGTTGTTGAGTGTTGTTTATTTTTGGTTGTGGAATTTGATTATTAATAATGGGATGCTTTACTGTCTACATTTCATTTCGCTATTGAGAAATTCCATCACCGAGTGTGGGCAGGGTACACCTTCACATTTGGATGAACATGCAGACAACTATTTATATTGATGATGATGATGCCTAAGAAAATAATATGCCCCAGGTGACCTTACGTATCCATACGATGATATATACGCCATATGATTATTTGTAGATACAGCCACCATCACCATTATCATATTTTCTTGCAGTCGCTTCTTTCCCACCAGAGCTATGCAGAACCATTACAAGATCAAACATGATACCCAAACAAGGATCCAACATCACCTTCTCTTTAGCATCCAGAACCACATCCACTTGATCACCTTTCATGTCTCTCCAATTGCCTTTTTGCATTTTTTCAAAATTTCTACATACTCCTCATCTACCCAGTCATGCATGATCCACTGCAAAATTCATAAGGAAACAATATAACATTCAAAAAATTAAGTGCCAAAACAAATATAAGCATAAAATTTGATTTACCCACCTTCATGAATATAACATCTACAGAGGGTATGCTTTGGAACATATCTCCACCAATATGCTCCACCCCTTCATTATGTTGCATACACCCACAATAAAATCAATAGCAAGAAATTCAGTGCCTTGAGGCTTTTAACCAATATAGTAAGCCTTATAATTATTATACCTAGTAGATCAAGAGCCGTAGCTACGACATGGGGGAGATCATAGTTGACGCCTTTGATGGTAGGATAGGCCTTCGCAATGGCCATTCTAGTGTCACCTTCGATGTCGACTAGAGAAGTCAAGCCTTGAAAGCCCTCATATTTATACAAGATGGCCTTTGTGATGATGTTGGCATTGCAAGCCATGGCTTTGTTAAATAGATCATTTTACTCTGGGTGCGTCATTGTTTTTCACCTTCTTCATTGCCTTCATGCAATCCTTTTTATCACCACGTTTAGGGTTCAAACCTCCCAAATCAGCCTTTTCATCCAACAACATTAATATTAGTGCCATATCAAGTTATGTTCTTTTCTTTTCTTTAAGTCAACCCAAGAGCAACATCACCACCATTCTTTTTATCTCAACTGTTTCAACTCAAGCAGAATCGCATTTTATTTCAGTCAAGGATTTCAACAGACTCAGAAAGCCCCTCTGTGCTTTCAACACACTATAAATATGTGTTTATCTCCATGTCTAGATAGGACATATACATAATATATATGTACTATGGTCATGTTTCTTTCTGGGAGTGCCAACTCTGTTTCAATCATTTAATAATAATCAGTGTCATTCACTACTAAATCGCTCTGCACCACTAATTCCCCCAAAGCACCACTATTCTTAACCAAGCTATAAAATCAAATATTCTCCTATTTCATCGTATGTGAGATGAATATGCAGAGCCTTGCCCATTGTATAAGCCTCCATCTTAAATATGTTTATATAAGTAATGGATGTACAAACAAATTTTCTCAAATTAGAATTTGTGACATTTTTAATAAAATCATGAAAGATTGCATTTAAAGAGGGAATGATTAGTAGGATGCAGTAATAAATAATAATAACTATATGCATTTTAGATGTGCTCAAGGTTGAATAAGGACTAATGTAAAACCAAATATTAGTGCTTTCATGCAGGTTGGTGATGGCAAAATGAAATTTGGGAGATTGTTACCTCCTTAATTAGATGGATTTAAGAATTTGTTACCTCCTTGAGCTAAAGCATGGTTCTTAATGAATATTTGAACATGTTAAAAGTTAGTGTTAATGATTAAAGTTATGAACCTAGAAGTTGTTCTCTAAATCCTTTGGTAATCAGTAAGTAGAATCAAAGCACACACACAACATGACTGAGTTTTGATGTTTGATCCCAATTCTGCATATGTAAGATTTATTTTAACCAAGAACTGATCTTAATAATTATGCCTAATCAAATGAAATAAGTAGCTTAATTATTAGTCTAATTCAGAGTCTTTAAATTCTAACATATTGTTATGTTTCCCCCAAAAGTCTCCATTTGTTGAGGTCAACACACCCCCATTTCTAAAAAATGGGGACCTTTGTGTCAAATTATGCAAATTTGTACCTTAAAATTGAAAATCCACATGATTAGAGTTTCACTAGCATGTTTATACATTATTTGTATTTGAATATCATCCACGCCATAGTCTGACTAACTTATTTGTTCATGGTGCTGCTTTAATCTTATCTAAGATGCTAACATTGAATATATGTGTTTTAGGTTACAGGTTTAATGGAGCCCGTTTCGGAATGAGCATGGTTAGAGTTATGTTTATCAATGTTAAATTGATTTTTTACTAACCTTGGTTTATAATTGATTAATTAAATTCATATTTTGAAATCTTAGCCTAATGATTTGCTTGGACCTTTTAGTTCAAATTTAAAATTGGCGAGAGATTTTATTTTAATTTTAAGCGAGAATAATTTAAATGCCATGGACTTAGTTTAATTTTTATCCTAAGGCTTGGTCATGTTTTTCAACACAACCAAACCTTAGGCTAAAAATTCACTTGGTCCCTTTTTATATATCTTGTAATCCATTATCCCTTTTATCTTCGTATAGTCCAATTGAAAATGCAGGGTCACTTTTATTACTTAGCCTAAAGCCTTATCCCAAAGTTCCATCATATTTATTTATATAATGAAACCTTATGTTAAGACCTTATGCTAAATCATATTCTGTGAGGTCCTTTTTATATGTTTCAAACTTAGCAAAACCTTAGACTAAAATATTCATATTTATTAATACGAATAAAACCATAGTCCATAAATTGTATAACTAATCCTGACTTTAAACTGTACATCTATGCAAGATCAATGACGCATGGTTAATCAAATAGATATGATCGAACAGAGCATAACCAGTCAATGTTTTAATGACACCTCCAGGACTCGCGAGGTGGTGATAAGTTTCACCATTTTGTTTAAAGAATAATGAATAGCCAATGTCAGTCTATTCCATAGATCATGATCAAATGACTCACATGCACGTAGATGGAATAGATCTGATAGAGTGAGTTCAATGTTGAAAAGTCAAGCTATGGACTTGGTTTTAGGAACCTGTGCTACCCCTTCTCTTTACTTTGTTAGTATATTAGTTGCTATGGATGCATATGCTTTGTAAGTCATCTTGTGAGCATTTTACTTTATCCCACATTCATGTAAAGTAATAGTTGTTTAGATTAGATTTAGTATTTAAGTGTTGAGGCTAATGAAAGCATCCATAGATTTATTGTATTGAGATTGTTCAAAGGAGGTTACCCCCTCGAAGTGGCATGTGATCAATATAATCCTCTTAGTGCTTCTACTAATTAAATAAATTTGTTATTTCATGCATTTTATTTAATTTGTTGTAGGAGGATCCTCTCATCTAGTATTAGAGCACTTTTTAGGGCCAATTTTTTTCCTTTAGAAAGTCTTAACTTTGTTCTATTGCATAATTCATTTAAGTAATTTTTCAAAAAGTCTTAACTTTGTTCTACTACATAATTCATTTAAGTATTTTTTGTATCATAATAATCTATTTCAGATCAGGGTAAAAACCTATCCATATAAATATGAGAAGTGCTTGGGTGAAAGCCCTAAAACTCATTGTGAGGAATACCAAAAGAAACCTAAAGTAGTTAGCCCATTGAGAGGACCTACCATCGAAAAGGGTAATGACCCCATCCTGATTGACTAGTTCCTATCCGTGAGAAAAACCAAGAGCTATCATTTAGGGGTGAATCCGTGGCCAACTTTTTTTTGAAGAGTGGTACTCACTCAAATAACATTGGTGGTCAAAGTGATCTCTTTAGACCCTTAGATAACCATTGAAACTTGGCACGCATTTCTATCAGTTTCATAATATTCGTAGTAGACCATTAAAAAACCAATCTTCAAAGGACTTGCAGCTAGACATTTGACAAAAAATAGAAACCAAAATATCTTTATCATATTAGTTTCAAAAAAATATCCACATAGTATCAGACAGCTCTTAGAGGACTTGTAGCTAGATAGTTTTTTTTTTTCATTTTTTTGTCATATCTCTCCATCTGTAGCCCCATTGATCCTCAAAATTTATCTGGACACTTGAAATTCTATTCCCCATGTTTTCTTCTTTGAGGTCCCATATCCCAATTCCACTCCTCATTCTCACAAATCTCAATTTTCCCTTTTTTTGAGTTTTGCCATAACTTCTATTTTTGTCTATTTGCCTCAAAAAATTCCACAATGTCCATCTTCATTTTTTTCTCCTTTGTCCTTCTTTCATAAAATTTCTATTTTTTCCATTTTCACTACTGAAATTGCCCTTATCTTCGTCAATCATACTCCCACTATGTTAAAAAATTAGTAAAAGTCTCTTTACACCTTCCGATTTCACCCAAATTAAAAAATTCCCTTACTAAACGTGTCTTAACTCTAGTTTTCCTACCCATTGAAAAAAAAATCTATCATTTCAGTCATGGTAGTAACCCAAATAGGAGAAAAAGCCATGGACGAGGAGATTGTCATCCTTAAGACCCACATCAAAGATCTTGATTAAAAAATTCTTAGCCTCAGTCTTTAACATACTACCTTCAACAACAGATGGCATCCAGAGTCCTCTTCAGACATCAAGTTTTCTTCTAGTAGTAATTTTTGTGGGACAAATCTTGATTTTTCTCAATTCCATGGTGCAGATTTGACTGGATGGATCTATCAGATAGAACAATATTTTAGTCTGTATAATAATTTTGATGCCAATGAGGTCTCGCTTGTATCCTTTCACTTGGAACTTGAAACCCTTCAATGATATCTTTGGCATACCAAGGCTCATGACGAACTAATATAGACCAATTTTTGCACCTTTATTTTGTAATGATTTGGCTCTAGTGCTTTTGATGACTTCACTGGAGCACCCACTAAACATTTCCAAATAGGAACCATGAGGGAATATCAAACAAAATTTGAAAAACTAGCCAATCAAACAAAGATATTGTCTGATGAATTACTCAAGAGTTGCTTTGTCAGTGGACTAAAGGATGCAATGCAATATAAGGTCAAAATGGTCTGACCCAACATGATGATAAAAGCCCTAGGGTTAGCTAAGTTGGTAGAGGATAAAATCATAGCTCAGTAACAATTCAAATCCAATTTTGCTCCATTCAGAAATACAACTCCACAACGATCTCAATAATGCCATTTCCCAGAATCACCCCTATCAAGCATTTGAATGAAGCGGAGATGTAAGCTCATAGACAAAAAGTACTATATTATAATTATGATGACAAATTCAGTTGGGAACATCGATGTGTTGAGCAAAATCTCTACCTACTGGATGTGGACTCTTCACCCAAAACTCAAGTTTTGGAAGATGCTCAAGATACAATAGATGATCTAAAAGAATCTCCATCGATTATGGAACCTACTTTCAGAAAGACCAACCAGATATCTCTCTCCATGCTTAACAAGAGTCAATATCCCACAAACCATATGGGTTAGGGATTATTTAAGAAAGTTCCCTCTCATAATACTCATTGATTCATGTAGCACTCATAACTTCATTGACCCTTAGATTTCCAAACAAGATGATTATCTTATCCATCAATGCTACAACTTTGACGTCATCAATGTTAATGGGGTCACATTACATTGCCAAGGGAGGTATCACAATGTGTATATCTCTATTCGAGATTATAATTTATGCTCTGACAAGTTTGCCTTGCCCTTAGAGGATGTGATTTTGTTTTGGGAGCCCAATGGTTATGCACACTTGGACCCATCTTATGGGATTTTGCTGAATTTTGGATGAATTTTTTAGACAATGAGCAAAAGCACACATTAAAAGGCTTACAACTGGGGTCTCTCAGCATCATAATTTCACATCACATGGAAAACCTTCTTAATAAAAATTGACATGGTATCATTTCCCTTCTCCATTCTATTCAAATGTAAGCATCAATGGTCTCCACTAATATTTTTGGTCTAAAAACCATTCTTCAGAGGCATGCATGTGTCTTTGTCAAACTAATGAGATTTCCACCTTCACAAATAGAGGACCACCATATTCAACTCCTTTTTGGAAGCATTCTTCCCAATATTAGGCCTTACTACTACCCATTTTAGCAAAGGACCGAGATCGAGATGCTCATTTGAGACTTACTAAAGTAAGGAATTTTTCCCAATACCAGCCCATATTCTTCCCCAGTTCTCCTTATCCAAAAAAAATATGGATCATGGTGTCTTTAATTTAAATTCCATGCACTTAATCAGATCATAATCAAGGATAACCTGATCCCTATTATTAATGAGCTTCTTGATGATCTTCATGGTGCTCATTTTTTATCTAAGTTCGATCTCTGATCTAGATATCACCAGATCTAGCTTCATGGGGATGATATCCCTAAGATAGCTTTTCACACACATGATGGCCACTATGAGTTTCTGATCATGCCCTTTGGTCTCACTAATGCTCCTTCAACATTCCAAACATTGATGAATAAAATATTACAACCCTACCTATGGAAATTCAATCTGGTCTTCTTCGATGATATCCTCATCTCTAGTAAAACATGGTCTGAGCATCTCTGATATATGAAGCTCACACTACAACTTCTCTTTGATCATCATCTCTATGAAAAACAATCCAAATATGTGTTTGGCTAGGACAAAGTGGAGTATCTTGGGCATATTATTTCAGCCCAAGGGTTTTAGATGGATCCAAAAAAATAGCTTCCATGACAAATTAACCTCATCCTCAGACACTTAAGAGCCTCCATCATTTTTTAGGGTTGACTAGATACTATAACAATTTTGTTAAGGATTACAGAAGATTGTAACTCTATTGATAGTTATGTTGAAAAAAGATACTTTTACATGGACACAAGTTGTTGAATGTGCATTTGAAGAATTAAAACAAGCTATGTGTACTACACATGTTTTAGATATACTAAATTTTGCCAAGACCTTCACTATCAAGATTGATGCTTATGGCAATGGACTTGGTATTGTTCTCCTCCAAGAAGGATGCACCATTGCATTCACTAGCAAATCCCTTTCTGGCAAGAATCTAGTACTCTCTACTTATGAGAAGAAAATATGACCATTTTGCATGTAGTATAGAAGTGGTGGCCATACCTACTGAGGAATCATTTTTGTATCAAAACTAGTCATCAGAGTCTGAAATATTTACTAGAATAATGGGTCTCTACCCCATCTCAATAGAAATACATTAACAAACTCATAGGTTATGACTATGAGATTAGTTACAAGAAGGGTAAGGACAATATTATGGTTGATGCTCTGTCTCACACATTTGCAGACCAAGCTTTCCTTCTAGCTATTTCCATGTCTATTCCAAATTGGTTGGACACTGTAAAAAAAGGGTATGTCAATGACTCCTTATTATCTCAAATAATTCAATAGTTGGCCACTAACCCCTCTGTAGTACCACATTATTCTTGAGATGGTGCTTTTCTACAATATAAGGGTCATCTGGTACATCCCCAAAGCACAAATCTTCAACAGGTTGAATTCTATGAACTCAATGCTTCTCGATCCATAGGGCACTCAGGGTTTCTCAAAAGTTATGAGCAATCATTCCCCAACTTATTTTGGAAGGGAATGAAAAAGATAATTCAATAGATGGTGGTTGAATGTGATACATACCAACATAATAAGGTTGAAATAACACTCATTCGTCAGTTGCTCAAACCCTTTCCCATCCCTACCCAGATTTGGATAGATATTTCTATGTATTTCATTAAGGTTCTCCTTAAATCTAGAGGGAAAATAGTGATCTTGGTTGTGATTGATCACCTCTCCAAATATAGTCATTTTTGTGCCCTCAGCCATCCCTATACTACTTCTACAGTTGTACAAAATTTTTGGACTAGATTTTCCTCCTTCATGCCATTGTCTCAGATTGTGATGCAACCTTCACCAACCATTTTTGGATATAACTATTTTGATGCACCAACACCCAACTGAAGATGAGTTCTAGGTATCATCCACAAATGGATGGCCAGACTAAAATTGTCAATAAATGCTTAGAAACTTTCCTTTGTTGCTTCACCTTAGAACAACAACAACAGTGGGTAAAGTGGCTCCCTCTCACCAAATGGTGGTACAATACCTCCTACCACACTTCAAATAAAATGACTCCATATGAATTAGTCTATGGTCAAGCACCACTAGTGTTCCTTCCATACACCCCTAGTAGTTCACTAGTTTAAATAGTTGACATGCTTCTCCAAACTTGGGATCAGATCTTCAGCACCTTATGGGATAATCTTCATATGGCACAAAATAAAATGAAACAACAGGTTGATCAACACCATTCTAAGCACACCTTTCAAGTAGGGAATATGGTTTTTCTTCACCTACATCCATACAAGCAATCCTCCCTAAAACTCAAAGGGCATAATAAGTTGATTCCCAAGTTCTATGGGCCATATAAGGTTCTCTAGAAGATTGGTTTGGTTGTTTATAAGTTGGAGCTCTCACCTTCTTCCTGAGTTCATCCAGTATTTTGTAACAAATCATTACACTAAAACATTGAGGCGTTAGTGAAATTTACCCATCATAATCATAACATCCCACCATAGTTCCAAAGCCCAGACTCTGGGCTAGATTTTCACCCATACACCAAGCGTCCTTACATTTATGAGCCCTAGAAGAACACTTCCATGCTGACGTAGCCACCCATTGTATGCCTTGAACCTGGGTGGAGGCTATGATACCAAATATAACAAACCATTACACCAAAACCTTGAAGCGTTAGTGAAATATGCCCATCAAGATCATAACATATATCATGTCTCTTGTCTAAAGAAAGTTCTTGGCACAAACATCAAAGTGTAGACTATTTTACCAAAAATTTATAATGAATGATCTATATTTCTTGAGTCGAAGGCAATCTTGGGCAAGTGCACATGTCAACTTTGCTTATGCTCCATCATAGAGGTATTAATTCAGTTTCACGGAATGCAACCAAAGGATGCAACACGTGAGTCACTCTTTTAAATTCAGCACCAATTCCCACATCTAAAGCTTTTAGGATAAATCTTTTTTTGAAGAGGGAGGGGATGTTAGGAACCTATGTTACCCCTTCTCTTTACTTTGTTAATATATTAGTTACTAGATATGCATATGCTTTATAAGTCATCCCGTGAGCATTTTACTTTATCCCACATTTATGAGAAGGAGTAGTTGCTTAAATTAGACTTAATATATAAGTGTTGAGACCAATGATAACATCCACAAATTTACTATATTGAGCTTGCTCAAAGGAGGTTGCCCCCTTGAAGTGGCATGTGATCAATATAATCCTTTCGGTGCTTCTACTAATTATATAAATCTATTATTTCATGCATTTTCTTTAATTTGTTGCAAGAAGATCCTCTCACTTAGATTAAACCCCAAAAAATTTCTAGATCAATGTTATGCATTACAACATACACATCCAATCGATGGAGAGTAACCAACCAAGACGTCAATAAAGTCATGTTAAATCTCGAGCACTTTTCAGAAATCAATGATGTGTGTTTACTTTCCTGATCAAGATTTGATGGTGTGAGGTAAGTCAAAAAAAATTCAATGAATCTATGAGTAAATGCGATACCACCACATATAAAAAGTAAGTGAACTGACCAGACTGACAGTATACAGAGCTCAAAAGGCTTGCAGGATCACCAAATGGCACAACCTCAGGGCCTAGTATAGATTAAAGCTTGATTACCTTTTAGAGATCAACATACCATGTTAATCTATGAAAAATGATCTAATGGTATGAGGCAAATCTGACTTTGTAGAGGATATAGAGCTCACCGGTGATGTAGAGCCATAAACAAACATGTCTGAATACAATCTAAGCTTGTAAGTTGAACATAGGTATGCCATTAAAGCTTCATGTAAACCTACTTGAACATTAGAAGGGCCCTAAAAAATGTATGAAACTCCTAATTTGTTCCTATTTGCATTATATGAGTGTCCGCTCTAACATAACTCAACCTAGAATCCATTAGTGATCATTTTAAAGGGATTTACAGTAATGACAACCAAAAAAGATGTTTCTAGGGAGGACTTAGAACTCTATGAACCAACATTGAATATCTTGTATTGATCTAGTTTATATGAGCCTGTTAGAACATAGTTTTCATTTGACTGTGATCTTTATTATTAACATTGAATCTCTTAGTTTTAGGTAACAGGATCAATAGAGTCCATCTAGAATGAAATATTCCTGAGTTTCATGATTTGATATCAATTTGTCTCTTTACTTTGGAATCCCTTAGTCTTTTATTAAATCAATTAGATATATTTTAAGCCAGTTAAAATCTTAGTGTTAAATATTTTTAGCCTAGGTCTTTTAAAATGGTATTCAAATTTAAATGGAGACACTCTAATCTTTCTCAAAATTATGTTTTAACACATGGTCCTTTGTTAGAGAGTTAGCTTGGTTGCATATTGTTTATGAATTTCATTTAGATTAATGGACATACCTTAAATGATCATGGTTTTACACATCCAAGTTTTCTAAGGATTATTTCTTGTGTTTTATAGGTTCAACAAAATTTCACATGGAGAATGAAAATGCTTAGGGCTTTATACTTCAATGTTAAATTGATATTTTATTACCCTATGGCATATCAAATATTAATTAGATCTATTTTAATCCATGTTTAAAGCTCTAGTCTAATGTTTCAACCTAGGTCCCTTTTATATATCTCATGATCCCTTGGGCCATTTTATTATTGGTTTGGTTTAAATAATGTAGTGTCCCTTTGTTATCCTAGACTTAGCCTAAGGTTTTAATTGCATTTATACAATCAAAACCTTAGGCTAAACCTTATGCCTTGTCTCTTTTATTTCGTGGGGTCCCTTTTATTATGCTTGAGACTTAGCTTGAATGTTCGTAGCCTAAGGTCTTAAATCATGCTTATTAAACATGAAATAAGGCCATAGTATAAAAACTTTATGCTAAGTTCTTTATGTCCCTCAAACCTTTTTTAAACACTGTGCATCTCTACAAGATCAATGATCTGTGTTTGCTTGCATGAAAATGATCTAACGGTGCATGTCAAGTCAACCTTTCAATGAAACTCTAGGATGAACATGGTGGTGATGTGTCATGTCCCCTTTTTCATGGACATTGACAGGCTTGATGATTAGCCTATTATGCAACCTTCATAGGCTGATTGGATGGATAGAGGGTCATGATGGAGATTGGCTTGGCTTTGATTTACAGAATTCCTATAGTTGGCTCTCATTCAGGTTATTTCAGACACATTGGGCCTGAGCTCCTATTATTTAGGGATATTTGACATACAGCGGAGCACCCTTGTTTTGATATGGTCATGTGCAGAATCACTCCCTGATTCACCAGCTTCAGACGGTTCGAGGATCCGACATGTATTGAGGGAGATATTAATATTTGATTGATTTAATCAAATATTAATTATTTGGTCTAATTTTAAATTAGATATTAATTAATTATTAATTAATTAATTATTTGGTCTAATTTTAAATTAGATATTAATTAATTGGTCTAATTTTAAGATCCAAGTTCTAATTTGAGGAATTCTAATTTTAGAAGCCCAAGTTCTAATTTGAGGAATTCTAATTTTAGAACCCCAAGTTCTAATTTGAGGAAATCTAATTTTAGCAAGCACACCTTTGGAAGGGTATAAGAGTTTCTCATGGGAGAGAGTTTGTATGTATGAATTGATTATTGAAATTGGAGAAATTCTTCTGTGAAGACTGAGCCAAGGGTTCCAGGATTCCATTTGCAGTGGAGAACGTCAACTCTTCATTGTGTGCGATTCAGAGGTTGTGAAAGATCAGCCGATCTATTGCCAAATTGAGAGATAGCTTCATCCAGAAGTTATCACAGAGGTACAGATTTGAGAGATAGCTTCATCCAGAAGTTATCACAGAATTTCAGGGTTGAGAGATAACTTCACACAGAAGTTATTACAGATATTTCAGGTATTTATCTTTATTTAGTTTTGATCCAATAAATTATACAGATAGAGGTATTCTGTATTAGAATAGTATATTTTCAGATCAGGTGGTTCAACAATCAGGGGTTAAGAACAGACTGGTTGGCGGCCGTACTAAGTCCGTACAGGTCTGTACAGATTCTCGCAGATACCGACATCGGCAGATAGAGATCCCCAGTGACCGACTTCAGCCGTCTGAGGACCGACGTCGGCAGATAAGGACCTACAGAGACCGACATCGACAGTATATCGACTGACGCCGGCGACTGTGTGTGTCGACACAGCAGGCCGAGACTTCTAGAATTGCAAGTTTATTCCCAGTTTGCATAATTTTAGGGTTTTAAGACCATATCTGTAATATTCTTTGATTTGCATAAGAAAGGACATCTATTGTAATCAGCTGGATGAATGATAAGATCTGTGATTTGTTTATGCATGTTTGAATCTATTCTGAAATTTGTATCTTGTTCAGAGCTTTATATGTTTCTATATTACCTGATTGAAGGGGATATTACAGTGGTATCAGAGCATTTGTAGGAGAAAAAAGAGCCCCTAAGTAAGGGACATTACATGATGGGTGTCACCATTTCATTAAAAGGATATTAAGCAGCCAATGGTGGTCCACCTCTTAGATTGATATCCAATGACATGTGGTAGCTCAACTGAAGATGATCCAATGGAGTGATATCGATGAAGACTTTTCAACATATCCAGGATGAACATGGTAATGACACATATCATAACTATGGGAAACATAGTAGAGGTAGCCAATGGTGGTTAACTCTTGAGATCAAGATCAACAACCTATGTTGATCCATGCAAATAGATTGAACAGTGTGATTCAAAGCTGACTTCTCAAAGAGCTTGGAGCCAATAAAATATTGAGGAGAAGGATGCCTTAGTGAAGCCATATGGGCATAAAATGATAGAGTTAAAGATTTTGTGGACTGATTGATGCAAAGAGATGAACCAAAAAATAGTCTAAGGCATGGAACTTGTGATTTCATGCTCATAGATGCCATTAAAGTGCTAAAAAGACCCCCAAAAGACCCTAAGTAAAGGTAGAAGCATCAGTGTGACTTTGTATTTACTATAATCAAGCTTGAAAGCTGAAAAGTCATCTATGCAAAAAACAATTCGATCCAGAATGGAATTATAGTCTAATAGTGAGAAATTAAATAAACTCATAGCCATGGTTTTCTAAAAAAGTGTTTCAAGAAAAAATATAGAGCTCTGTGTGATTTTATAAGTAGGAAGTCAGTAACAAGAAGTGATAAAGATCTCAGAAGCTAGACATACTGAGAGGATGAAAGTTTTAAAGAAATTATATCTAATTTGAAACTAATAGATGAGCAATATCAAAGTGAAAAAGAACCAGCTAGACACTTCAATAGGAAAAGAGACCTCAAGGTCAAGCTAATTTAATTAAGAATATTCATTTTATAACTTAGTTTGTATAATGCCTTGAAAATGAATATTATTTTAGGCATGTGCAATTGGTAAAAGACCTTGCCTATGTATCAACCTATTAGAAAAGATCATTTATTCTAAAAGGTGTCAATAAGGGCACTTATCCTATGTGCATGTCCTAATGTAATGGGAAATAGCTAACTGACATGCTTCGTGGGTTGTCTATTTAAGTAAGTATGGTCAATTGTAAAAAGGGGGGAGTTCTTAGAACCAAATTACTTTGTAAACTAGGGGCAGTTAATATAAGAAAGGAATTTTGCAAAGATTATCCAGTATTTGCTTATGTGAAGTGTTATTAGATTTGAATGGTTCTTATGAATTCTTGGTCTATACCTTTTTAAATTCATAATTATTAACTTGTGAAAATGCTAGGTTAATTAAAGGTTCTCTAGTTTTCTTCATTTTATTTGCTCTACATTTGTAGATGTGCATCATCTATCTTCTTATAGGGGTAAATCTTTAAAGTAAACTTGGTTCTTATTTGCATCATGTCTTGCATTCTTTAGGAGTTTACCTGATGTGTGGTAAGATTTGGGATTAAGCTATTTCATATCACACATTGGTTTTAGTGCATGCCTAGATGAGACTTAAACTTTGTCATCATATTTGGAATGAAGATCAGCAACATCTCTTTATACCCTACCCTTCCTTTTGCTTCTTTTTTAACCTAATCACCTTACTTTAATGGTCATTATAAATGTCCATCTTAGATTAGTTCTTGATCCTAATTCATTATTCTTAGCATAATATACTAAATATTTTAAATAGATATGCTATTTGGCCATGGTGGCTCCCAACCACCAAATAATATAAATATTGTGAAACGATCACTTGTTTTACCTCTATTACACCAACATATAACATGATTATCACGACCCATAACTCATGCACTGAATTCCTAGAATTCTAAAATGAGAAGTGTTCTTTAAACACTTTGGGTACCTATGGTAAACATCTAGGCATTAATAGGAGGAGCTTCACTGGTGCTAAGAGGAAATTTAGTTATATCTTTGTGAATTTTTAGAATCTTTCTCGTTTTGGTGAATTATGTCCAAAGATTGATGTATTCTTTGCATATTTATGCTTCTTTGACCATAATTGTGTAAATATCATTGATCTTTATGGTCTCAGACCAATATTTGGGCTTCTTTTATCTAAAGATTGATATTTGTTGAATATCCATAGACATTCATGCAAAGGTAATTTATGCTTTGTTTATTTCCCACGTTTAAGGTTAGTAATAGCAATTTTGTACAAAGATTGACTGATTCTTTATAAATTTAAGTTTATTCAAGCTTAAATATGTAAATATCCCTTTCATTCATCATTATAGACATATATTTGAGCTTATTTAGTTAAATATAGTCATGCTTTACATATATTTGTTTAAAATTGGCTTAAATGTGCAAACTTAATCATTGCACTTTGTAAAGATCAGTTTGATGTGTCATATTTTAAACAAGTTTCAAGGTCACTAGATGAAATTGCCCAAGGTGAGGCTTAGGTGAGAAAATTTCCAAAAGTTTCAAACACTTCACCAGTTTGAGGTACTCATGTGTTCAAGGTATGGCTTGGCTAGGTGGTTCTTCAATCAATGTGCCAGGTATAGTACATGATCTCCCTAGAAACTCTAAAAGGTATTTACCTTCTTTCAATCTTGATGGAGTTGTCACTACTAAATAACATGTCAAAATCTTTAAGGATATTTTAAGACCCATAAATGTTATTCATGAGGATGTAGCATGTATATTGCTCTCATTTACTTTCAAAGATGTTGTGTATGAATGGTTCCTTAACCTTCTAGAAGACTACATTACTAGTTAGGATGACTTTAACAATGTCTTCATTGATCAATTTGGAAAAATTATCAGTCCTTGTGTTCTATATCAGTAGTTCACCATAATTAAAAGTAATGTTAATGAAACCATCAGAGCTTTTAATGCTCAATTCTAAAAAATGTTTAATAGAACCATAGCCCCTTATAGACCCAATGAGGCTTTAGCCTTAGAAATTTATTAGGATGTTATATATCCCATAACCTCTATGTTCCTAAAAAGGTCTCTTCTAGTCATAAACACTTTGATTTGGGCGTACTCTGAAGTCATGATCATTAATGACCAAATGCAGCCCCAAGGACAAATGAGGTATTCCATGCCTAATGCCAATTCAAATTGGCCCATCTAGAATGTTATTCCTAGTATACCTACCTTAACACCAGTTCAAAACCATTTTCCCTTAAGTCATACATATCCTAGCCAAAACCTAGAGCTCCTGAATAGCACTACAAGTGGGTTCCATCCAAACAACCATAGAACTCTAGTGCCCATAGTTAGTAATAATGCTCTAATTTGTGAGCCTGAGACACCAGAAAATTCAAATGACTTGATATTAGAAATGGTCCAAAAATTGTGTTGACTTTCTTCATCTACAAAAATAAGTAGAAAATATAAGGGAAAGCTCTAACATAAACTATGATTTTCAAAGATTCAATAGGCCTCCAAACAGGTTTCATGATAACAACAATAATAAGTCATATGAGGACATACAGATGAGTTTCTATGATATTAATTTTGTTGATCATTGTAATATTTCTGAAACCTCTAAAATTATGCCTAATAAGACTTGTTAAAGGGATATCTATCTTTGTATGAACTTTTGAATCTTTCATGCAGGCCTTTGATTTCCCATTTGAAGATGAATATGAAGATGAAGATGAGCCAATTGAATAAGTTGCATCTGACATGACTTGTATTCCAAAATATGTAAAAGAGATTGTGATTAAAGACCAACAAGATGTCATCATTAGGGCATCTGTAGATGAAGAAGAAGAATTTTTAGAAATGGATATGGGTTAAGTACAAGATGATATTTCTTTAGAAGGTAGCTAGAAAGGCAACCCATGCAGATTTATTTTTGAAATGGAGAATACCCTTGAAGAAGATGATCACTAGTAGAGGTCATAGCATGATTTCTTAAATGGAAGCAAAGAGCTGGAGATGGTAGATGATGGAATAAAAAAACACATTGATGTTTTATCTAAGGATTTCACCAACAATCTAGAGTTCCTAAAAGATGATGTTATTTTAGAGGTCTTAAACCAAGATAAGTTGGAGCTTGATTGGATAGGAGAGATGTGTCTCTTCACCAAAAATGAAGATCAAGCAAGTGAAATGGATGAGGAATTATCATGTGAATTCATCAAAAGGTCATGAGTATGGGACCAACATGTTTTTAGTGATGAGATTATAAATGAACTCTGTTTAGTTGATCAAGATGAAGAAGCCTTTTGGGATGACCTGGAAGATTTTTATGCAAAGATTGGTAGTCCACATCCACCTAAGAAAGAACTAATGAAGACATCAGTCTAAGCATACTAGCTGAGCTACCATTATTGAGTGAACATGATATAAGCCACTATTTGTCTATGGATGAATCAAAACTAGCACTCCTGCTTTGTAGAAGGATATAGAAAGAATATGATTGGGTCTTAGATTCATATCTTCAATCCACATATCTGAGAATGCTGATAGGAGACCAAACTACATCACCTAGAAGGCACAAGCATATAATTTCTCCTATCCAAAATAAGAGGCCATTAAGTGGAAGTAATCATTCTTCAAGGTTCTATAGTAGACTAAATAAGAGCCCATTGAGTGGAAGTAATTACCTTATGTAGTTAGTGTAGGGCTTAGTTTAGTTTCTTGCTTGTTTCCATCTTGTCCCTTGTTTGTATATAGTGCATATTTATATTTGTTTATTTTCTCTTGATTTCTTCCTTGATTTCAAACAAGTCCTTTTGGATAATTATTAGCTCAAGTTTTATCTAGTTGCTCAAGAAACTTCATAGTTCAAAAATGGTGGTATGACTTCTCAACATTAGTTGATCATGATGTTGAAATATGAGCTAGATGTTATGGTTTAGAGAAATTAGTAAGGACTAATGGATGAGTTAGTTATTCCTTGAGATTTTAAACCTTTTTTTTATCTAAACTTGGTTTTAAGAAGGATTTCACATGTAGGATGAAAATTTAAACTATTAGGACACAGTCATGCTTGTACTTAAAAAATATTAATTGCCTAGGATAAAGTCTATATCTAAGGATGATTGTCTAAAAATCAAACACTTGATCAAATCCCTAAAGCTGGCTAACCTGGTTCCCAACCTTTGCTAGAGAGTCAAAAATGATCTAAAAAATACAAAAATAAGTGTTGATTGGAAAATCAAAAGCTTTCTAAGCAGAAGGGATTTTGGTAATCTCCACTGGGGCTATAGATGCCTAGCTGGTAGTGGAGCAAAGCCTTGAATTGAGCCAATGACATCTTTGTCAGGGCTATGGATGCCTCGTTGGTAGTAGAGCAATGCCCAAGCCTTCCTTGAGCTAAAGCATGGTTCTTAATGAATATTCAAACATGTTAAAAGTCAATGTTAATGACTAAAGCCATGAACTTAGAATTTGTTCTCTAAATCCTTTGGTAATCAGTAAGTGGAATCAAAGCACACACACAATACAACTAAGTTTTGATGTTTGATCCTAATTTTGCATATGCAATATTTATTTTAATTAGGAACTAATCTTAATAATGGTGCCTGATCAAATGAAATAATTAGATTAATTATTGGTCTAAGTTAAAATCTCTAAATTCTAACATATTGCTATGTTTCCCCTAGAAGTCTCCATTTTTTGAGTTTAACATACCGCCATTTTTAAAAAATGTGGACCCTTGTGTCAAATAATGCAAATTTGTACCTTAAATTTGAAAATCCACTTGATCAAAGTGTCACTAGCATGTTTGTACATTATTTGTATTTGAATATCATCCACACCATGGTTTGGCTGGCTTATTTGTTTATTGTTCTGCTTTAATCTTATCTAAGGTGTTAACATTGAATATCTACATTTCAAGTTTCAAGTTTAATGGAGCATGTTTGGGAATGAGCATGCTTAGATTTTTATGCATTAATGTTAAATTGATCTTTTACTAACCCTAGTTTATAATTGATTAATTAAATTCATATTTAAAAACCTAGCCTAATGTTTTGCATGGACCTTTTAGTTCAAATTTAAAATTGGTGAGAGCTTTTATTTTAATTTTAAGCAGGAAAAATTTAAATGCCATGGATTTAGTTTAATTTTTATCCTAAGGCTTGGTTGTGTTTTTCAACACAACTAAACCTTAGGCTAAAAATTCACACATGGCCCCTTTTTATATATCTCATAATCCATGATCCCTTTTATCTTAGTATGGTCCAACTAAAAATGCAAGGTCATTTTTATTACTTAGCTTAAGGTCTTATCCCAAAGTTCCATCGTATTATTTATACAATGAAACCTTAGGTTAAGACCTTATGTTAAATCATATTCCATGAGGTCTTTTTATATGTTATAAACTTATCAAAACTTTAGACTAAAATATTTGTATTTATTAATATGAATAAAACCATAGTCCATAAAATTTATGACTAAGCTTGACTTAAACCTTTTACATTTATGCAGGATCGATGACCCATAGTTAATTAGATAGATATGATCAAACATAGCATAACAAGTCAAAGTTTCAATGACACCTCCAAGATTCTTAAGGTGGTGACAAGTGTCACCATTTTATTTAAAGAATAATGAACACCCAATGGTGATCTATTCCATGGATCATGATCAAATCACTCGCATGCACTCGGATAGAATAGATCTGATGGAGTGAGTTCAATGTTAGAAATTCAAGCTATGGACTTGGATTAAACCTCAAGCAAGTTATAGATGATTGATGGTATGCGTTATAATGTACGCATCCAATCGATGGAGCATAACAAACTAAGACTTCAATAGGATCATGTTAAATCTTGAACACTTTCCAGAAATCAATAACACATGTTTACTCACTCGATTGAGATTTGATGGTGTGAGGAAAGTCTAAAAAAATTAATGAAGCTACGATCAAATGCAATACTACCATGTGGAGATAGTTTATGAACCAACTAGACTGATAGGATATAGAGCTCAGAAGGCTCATGGGACTACCAAATGGCACAACTTCAGGGCTTAGTATAAATTAAAGCTTGATCATATTTTAGAGTTTTATGAATGGCATTGATCTGTGCAAAATGATCTAATGATGTGAGGCAAAGCTAACTTTGTAGAGGATATAGAGCTCACTGGTGATGCAGAGACATAAATACACATCTTTGAATACAAACTAAGCTTACAATTTGAACACAGGGATGCCATTAAAATTTCTTGCAAACCTGCTTGAACATCAGAAGGGACCTAAAAAAATGTATAAAAGTCCTAATTTATTCTTATTTATATCATATGAGTGTCTACTCAAAGATAACATGACCCATAATCCATTAATGATCAATTTAATGAGATTTGTAGTAATGGCAACCAAAAAGGATGTTTCTAGGGAGGACATGGAACTCTATGAACCAACAATGAATATCTTGTATTGATCTAGTTTATATAGGCCTATTAGAACATAGCTTTTATTTGCCTATGATCTTTGTTATTAACAGTAGATCTCTTGGTTTTAGCTAGAAGGATTAATGGAGTCCATCTGGAATGAACAATTCCTGAGTTTCATGATTTAATATCAATTTGTCTCTTTACATTGGATAGCCCTTGGTCTTTGATTAAATCAGTTGGATATATTTTAAGCCATGTTAAAACCTTAGTCTTATATATTTTTAGCCTAGGTTTTTTAAAGTGGGATTCAAATTAAAATGGAGACACTCTAATCTTGCTCAAAATTATGTTTTAACACATGGTCTTTTGTTATAGACTTAGCTTGGTTGCATATTGTTTATGAATTTCATTTAGATTAATGAACATACCTTAAATGATCATGGTTTTACCCGTCCAAAGTTGCTAAGGATTGTTTCTTATGTTTTGAAAGTGTAATGGAATTTCACTTGGAAGATGAACATGCTTGGGGATTTATACTTCAACGTTAAATTGATCTTTTATTAGCTTGTGGCCTATCAAAGATTAATTGGATCTATTTTAATCCATGTTTAAACCTCTAGTCTAATGTTTCAACCTAGGTCCTTTTTATATATCTCATGATCCCTTGGGCCATTTTATTATTGACTTGGTCTACATAATGTAGTGTCCCTTTGTTATCCTAGACTCAGCCTAAGGTTTTAATTGCATTTATATAAATAAAACTTTAGGCTAAACCTTATGCCTCATCTCTTTTATTTTTTGGGGTCCCTTTTATTATGCTCAAGACTTAGCTTAAATGTTATTAGCATAAGGTCTTAAATCATGTTTATTAAACATGAAATAAGACCAAAGTATCAAAAAATTATGCTAAATTATTTATATCCCTCAAAACTTATTTAAACACTATGTATCTCTACAAGATCAATTATCTGTGTTTGTTCACATGAAAATGATTTGCTACTGCATGTCAAGTCAACCTTTCAATGAAAATCTAGAATGAATGCGGTGGTGATAGGTGTCACCATTTTATTAAAAGGATATTGAGCAGCCAATGGCAGTCCACATCTCGAATTGAGATCCAATGACATGTGGTATCTCAGATGAATATGATCCAACTGAGTGAGATCGATGAAGACTTTTCAACATAGCTAGGATGAATGACACATGACATAACTACCGAAAACATAGCAGAGGCATCTAATGGTAGTTAACTCCTAAGATTGAGATTAATGACCTGTATTAATCTATGTGAATAGATCCAATAGTGCAAATCAAAGCTTACTTCTCAAAGATCTTGGAGCCAATAAAATATTAAGGCGTAGGATTTCATGGTGAAGCCACATGGGCATAAAATGATAGAGTTAAATATTTTGTAGACTAGGTGATGCAAAGAGATGAACTAGAAAATAATCTAAGGCACATAACTTGTGATTGCATGCTCATAAATGCCATGCAAGCACTGGAAAGACCCCCAAAATATCCTAAGCAAAGATAGAAGCATTAGTGTGACCCTATATTCACTATAATCGAGCTAGAAAGTTGAATAGTCATATGTGTAAAAAATAATTTGATCCAAAATGGAATTATAGTCCACTAGTGAGCAATTAAATAAACTCATCACCATGTTAACTTGAATAGGTGTTTCAAGAAAAAATATAGAGCTCTATGTGATTTTAGAAGCAAGATGTTAGGAAAAAGAAGTGAAAAAGATCTCAAAAGCTAGACATATCAAGAGGATGAAACTTTTAAGGAACTTATATATAATTTGAAACTAATAGATGAGCAATATCAATGGGAAAAAGAGCCAAGTACAGATGACATCTAGACACTTCAACACAAAAAGAGACCTCAAGGTCAATCTAATTGAATTAATAATATTCTTTTTATAACTTAGTTTTTATAATTCATTGAAAATGAATATTCTTCTAGGCATTTGCAATTGATAAAACACCTTGCCTATGTATCATCTTATTAGAAAAGATCGTTTATTATAGAAGGTGGCAATAGGGGCACTTATCCTATGTGCATATCCTAATGCAATGGGAAATAACTGATCAAGATGCCTAGTGCTTTGTCTATTTAAGGAAGTATGGTCACTTGTAAAAAAGGAGGGATCTTTAAGAACCAACTTACTTTGTAAACTAGGGGCAGTTAATATAAGTAAAGAATTCAACAAAGATTGTCCATTATTTGCTTATGTGAAGTGTTATATGGTTTCTCTCTCACTTGTTATTCTGATTTCTAAACTTGAATGGTTCTTATGAATTCTTGTTGTGTACCTTTTTAAATGCAAAATTATTAACTTGTGTTAATGCTAGGTTAATTGAAGGTTCTTTAGTTTCCTTCATTTTATTTGCTCTGCCTTTGTAGATGTGCATCCACTATCTACTTATAGGGGTAAATATTTAAAGTAAACTTGGTTCTTATTTGTATCATGTCTCACATTTCTTAGGAGTTTGCTTTATGTGTGATAATATTTGGGCTTACGTTATTTCGTATTACACATTGGTTTTAGTGCATGCCTAGATGAGACTTGAACTTTGTCATGATGTTTGGAATAAAGATCAACAACATCTTTTTCTTCCCTACCCTTCCTTTTGCTTCTTTTTTAACTTGATCACCTTAGTTTAATGGTCATTATAAATATCCATTTTAGATTAGTTCTTGATCCTAATTGACTATTCTTAGCATAGTATACTGCATATTTTGCATAGATATGCTATTTGGCCATGGTGGCTCCCAACCACCAAATAATATAAATATTGTGAAATAGTCACTTGTTTTGCCTCTATTCTACCAATAGATAATAGGATTATCACAACTCATAACTCATGCATTGAATTCCCAGAATTCTAAAATGAAAAGTGTTATTTAAACACTCTGGGCACCTATGCTACTTATTTAGGCATCAACATATTGTCAATGTCAAGTACGGAAGACCAGATTTTTGTATCTACAACAATACACATTTTCCACTCAAAAACATAGTCATCAATCACAAAGGCACAATGTTGATTTTAACCTAGGAAGAATCATTGGTAGCATTACAGGGGTCAATTTTGTTCGTATTAATTTAGACCTCAAAATTTAAAACATAGGAAAATACATGTCTTTACAATCCAAACCCACTTCTAAAAATTAGAATTAATTATTCAATGTGATTGTTCCATCATCTCTTATTTTTCTCAAGTTTAATTATCAATTAAGTAGTTTCCTTTTACTATTTTATTATTTTAAGTGTATGGAGTTGAGTTTTAATTTATGTTTACACTGATTTATTATATAATTAGCTATATGTGCATATATTTATCTTAATTTTAGTGGTAATCACCCTAGTGCACTCAAAAGATAAAACATGTAGACAAATGATAACATGGAATATAATAAATAAATGATGGTGTTATAGGTGTCATCCATAATAACAAGTAATTAGTATCACATTTCCTATCAAAAATTATGTAATAACAATGTTATTATTATCAGTGTACTATGATTTAATTCTAGAAATGAGTCTTAATATATAAAAATTTCTAAATAGGTAAAACATAGAAGACCATTCTAAAACTAACATATAAATATGACAATATTTCAATGCCATTATAGAAGTAGGAAATAGGTCATATTGTATGATATAGTTGATATAAAGTTATGTACTAAGAGTCCTATTGGGACTAGCTATGGGTAATTACACATGCAATATTTATTTAGATAAGACTAAAAGACCTTAATAAAACCAACATATAACTAAGGAATTAAGCTAAGGCTATGGTATTTAGGTCAAGGACCATGGTAAAGGTAAGGGCCACAATCAAAAAGAAAGTGAATGGTAATAAATATGTACTATAAGAATTAAATGGAATATACAACATTCATAATCAAACCATGAACAAAATTAATGGGGTAGGGCTAGTGATGCAGTCGCAGCTAGGATTCTCAATTAATAGATGGCTTAGACAACATAACCCTTATAATACATAATTGAATATGTAAATATATGAAACAATAACAACTCAAATATTTATTTTATTTCAATTAAATTAATTTAAATTCAATGAAATAAACACAAAAATAACAATTTCACAACAAGATGCATTACAACACTAGATATGTATATCTCTGCTCACTTGCTCATGGTCTATAAAAGTGTGCCTTTTATCTTGGATATTATCAAAATATTTTATTTTATAAATTTTTTGGATCATGATTATGAATACACAAGACCCACTTACTTATACTAATGTTTATCAACCCATTAACCTCATTAAATACACCTCAATATGCCAAAAACATTAAATACTTAACATAGCCCTAACGATAATACATCAAGCAAAAGTATGTTATTGATTTAAATATATTGGGAATTAATATATGTTTGATCATGCTTATGAAGATACAAGACCTGCTTACTTACAATAATGTTTATCAACCTACTAACCTCATTAAATACACCTTAATATGCCAAAAACATTAAATACTTAACATAGCCCTAATGATAATACATCAAGCAACAATATGTTATTGAATTAAATATTTTGGGAATTAATATAAAACCCTAGGTAAATAAAGGAGATAACTATGTAAATTAGGGATTAAAATACTACAATATTAATAGCCTTATTTTTGTACAATATTTTATTTGTTTGCTTAGCCTATAAATAGTAATGAATATAAAAGAGTGTACTTAGCTGGAAAAAATGAATGAAATAGATAAGTGACAGGATGGAAAGTGATGCAAAAGTAGGGTAGAGTGTCATCGATAAAAAATAGGTGTTATAACCCTCTTTGGACACTAGTGCAACCCTCTTTGCCAATAATGCACTATGTTATTGACCTTTTATGCAACATTATTGACCCTGTGCAGATAAAGTAGTGAAATTTGGGGGGAAAATTCACTATGTTCTAGGAAAATTGTACCTACATGATCGAGATCTATATCATTTTTATTTTTATTTTTCATTATGGAACCCTAAGCCTCCATGTTTTCCAAGTTTTTTATGAACACAAGTTTAAGAAGAGTAGCATTAGTAGGGTAGGTTGGACGTTACCTCAACATCCCATGTGCTGAGCAATTCCTACATACCAATACCTTGAGAGGGGATCAATCTCGATATAGTTCTCCCAATATAAATTATGGTGTAAGTGGTAATGATGCTAATATGACTGAGTATGAATGTCAATTTGAATGCTTTGAGTGTGACTTAAAATTGGAAATCTAAGTATAACTGAGCTCTGGGCTACTATAGATGGATGTATGCATGAATAAGGGTAAATATGGATCAATTACCTTAATTTGCATAACTTTTTATGAGCTTGTTCATGAGAATTTCCATCTAAATGATAAATTAATGAGAGTGGTCTTTATATAATGTTTTAATTCTTGTCAAGACATGAAATGAGTCTAGGCGGACCCTAAGATGCTTCGAGGAGTGGAAATATATCTGTTAGGGGTGAAAGAAGCTAAGGGTAAATATTGTTATCCTTTTTTCCGATGGTGCACTGCACTATAAAGCAAAGGGGTCATGTTATTTTCTAGGTGGTTGACATGTGTGAAAGAGCAATGGGGATGCCTAGCTAATGGCTCAATGCATCTTTTGGTATATTTGGGCATGGGTTAGACACACATAGAATCTAGAAAAATATCAAAAGAAGCTCTAATATAGGTATAAGGATAAGTTAAGGATAGGGTGATCTCAAGTGACACTCATCGTATTAAATGACATTTTAGATGACTTCATTTACCCCCCTATTTTAGAAATGTATCAAAGTAAAATGATTAGGATAAAGGAAAGAGAAATGTACATGGACTTACCTTTAAGGTGAATCCTTTGAATTTTGGCTTTAGTCTAGCACTATATTCCATTGCATGTCCTAGTGAAATCTTGGTGTGTGTGTGTAGATGGTGATCAAATGGTCAAAATCTTGGACTGGGCTTATCGCTTTCCCAATAACCATGTGTGGGTGGCTCAAGAACTCAATCTAGCCTTTACTCCATCATTTCCCACCCCTATTTAGTGGATCATAATATGTGAATAATTTGGATTAGACTGATGACTTGTCCAACCCTTTTATGTGGGTGAATCAAGAACTCAAGTAGGTTATGACTCCATGATTACCTACCCAGTGTAGTAAATGAATCTGAAACTAAAATTATGTGATGTAACTAAAACTATGTAAGATAGCTCTAGGCCACATATAAATTCTAAAATTTAAAATGCTCAGGGCCACCGAAGAATGTAAAATGGCTCAGGACCACTCGAGAATGCTAATTGCTTCAGATAGAATGAGGCATCAATTTGGTGTAATCCTAGTGTAAAACAAATACATATGTTGTCTTAAGTATATAGGAGAATTACGTGGATTTATCATTCGATCTAAGATAATTTGTGAAAAACTAAGCGTATGGAAATAATGTGCCATGCACATTCCCCCAATTCTAATATTTGTGCATATGGATTCTAAACTAAGTCATAATAATCTATGTCTATGCATGTATGAAACTAAAATAGGAGTGATAATTTCATGCATGGTGGCCCCAATCTAACCAAACCTATGTAATTTTGTGTAATAATTGAGTATATCTAAGCATATCTGATAATCTATAACTGAGCATGTGTAAATTTGAATTGTACCTACTACACCTTTCTGACAATTCTATAATTTTCTATTTTTAAGGCTACTGGTTAATGACATAATGGGTGGACTATAACATAATGTGCTTCCATAAATGTATTATGCTATTATCCAAAGGTGTTATTTCTTAAAAAAATTGAGATATAACTATGTGTGACTATATTTCACTATATTTTCCTGAGTCTGAGCTATGTAATCTGTGTCTACGTGCTAAAAATTAGGTTTTAAGTGCACTACAATGGTATGATCTCTATGATAAACCCCTATGAATTCCCCCTCTTTTGAGGGGAGTTTTTGAACCTCTGTAATAACTATCCTCAAAATAAAAGTTATGCATCATATGTGTTAGACTAAAAATATATGATATCTACGTGATAAACCAATATAATGTGTATACATTACATCAGGTTGGCAATGTACGATGTTTGTTAAATATACCATTCACAAGGTTTTCAAGATAAATATAACCATATAAGTATGTATATGAATAATAAATCTAAGCATAATCTAATTAAACTACTTAGAGGATGGGGCATGATGTCTATCAAGGCACCCAAGGAGGAAGGGGAGATGCATGAGGTCCCTCATGGCATCGCAAACTGGATGTGAAAGAAACAAGTTAGAGATAAGTGTCATGGCCATGATATATACATGAAATCATACATATAAACACATGAGGCACACATATTAGGCCAAAGGGCCAAAATAAAAGGGACATGGGCACATGTCACTAAGTCTGAAAAATAAAAATACATACAAGGGCATGCTAAAATGTCCACATATGCATAAAGAAATCAAGTTTGGCATAGATCCACATGAAAGGTCATATTCAAATGTCCACATACACAATCAAGAAGCACACACAAGGACATGGACACATGTCCAAAGCATACACATAATGAAAGGAATTGAATTAGAGCCATATAACAATGGCAGATTCAAATTCTCTCGAGTAGATGTAGAAGTAAAGAGACATAATCAAATCTAAAGTGGTAAAATAAATGAAATTATGCATAATCATGTCGTATGAATCCATAATAGGGAAAATATGTACATAAGCTAAGTCTATAATAGTAGTAGTCGACAAAAAATCAGTGTAGTATAGAATCATCAATATCAAGATACAATCAATGTTAAATCTATGATATGGAGTATAGAAATATATATCATGGAAAACTATAAGTTGTGTGTATGATACACCCAATGGGCTGATATTTAAATTTTAAATCTATGTATATAGGTATGTGCCCCCAATGGGTGAATAATAACAAATCTAGATCTAGGTGGAAGACCTAAGTCCTGTAATAATCTACAAACACTCGAAGGGAACAAGGAAAGCATGTATGTATGATAAAATTGACTACACTAACATAGATATCATATGTAGTACTTATAAAATAGAGGGAATCTAAACATGGAAATACATACAATCTAAAATTTGTTTTTTCTAAGCAAATATTTGAATGGTTTTATTTTTTTGAACATATTATATTGTTTTTGTGTTTTCAAAGTATAAGCTACGTATAAGCAACATGAAAATGAAACTATATACAAGGAAAAAGATAAAGGAAACTATTTACAATTAATACTAGAAGTAAATAAATTTATGTACAAATGAAATGTAGTGACTCTAAAGATCTAAGAGCACATCCACAAGATGTGGATAGTCAAATGGTAGATCTGGTGGGAAGTCATCCAATATCGGATAATGAATTTTCCCAAACTAAAATAAATCATCATAATTTTGATCAATATACCAATATATCTGTATAAGTATATCATTATCATTGATGTTAGTCTAGATTATATGCATTTGGATAGTATACTACTTTATTGTGTAAGAATACTCTTATGTAGTCCTAGGGTAAATCACAGTGGACTACTAGAGGTTTATATGAAATCTATGATTTTCATCTATGCCATCATGTAAAATGCTTACTGTGTCCTGCATAACTTAAATTCAAACATCTATATGTTTGATCAGCTATGGCATCCATTAATTATAACCATATACTACCAAGTGTAACCTATATATGACTGCATGTGCTCATGATAAAAAGTAGTGTGTTTACCACCTTAGGGCAACATGTAACTAGTAATGTGATGTCCTAAAGAATCTTAAAAATGTATAACATGTTGTATCTTTGTCTCTTGATGCCCTATGCATGGTAATAATGCTAAAGTATATGTGTTGGGATAAGAATCCTCATCTATAACAACATTAACAGATGTATTGTTCTTTGATGAAAGCCTAGATAGTCAATGGATCATTCCTCAAATGTTGAGGTTAGAAAAGAGTCTTTCATGGTGCTTGTAATAGTGGAGGTAGAGGTTGTGTAATTTAGATAGTGCTCTAAGCTTTAAGTTTATTCAATTTTTATCATAATGTTGAACATGTATCTGTATCATGTCTAGTAATCCTATAAAAAAGACAAAAGGGTTTATCATCCTTATGTGATAATATGCTAACAGATCTATGGTGAATTATGGGTAATTCCATCAATCCTTTGTAAAGTAATATTTGTAAAATAATTTTTGGTTTATCCTATGTACTGCCTACTTGAATCCAGATAATTGGGTCAATATCCATAGATGTAACCATATGTACTGAGTGTATAGAAGAATATGCCTCTAACTATAGGTTAGTGTTTAATCTTGTATCTTGGGCATTTTGAACTAGTGATGATACCTATGTATGGAAAGGTATGAGTGCCTTATAATCATCTCTATACTCTCTAGGGACTATTAGTGTGAAGCTCAATTTGTATAAATAATCATCAATGTTCATGCGTGTTATATTATCCTTTGTGTTGGTCTAGGAATTTATATCTGAGTTTTTGATGTATATTTTCTCTGAGTTAACAAGTAATGGTAACTATGCTATGATAATCTCATCATACTCCATGGGTAAGATAACTATGTTCTATAAGTGTCATTCTCCCTGATGGGTGAAGATAATTGTGTTGTAGGAGGATATAGAATGGGTGAGGGAATAGTGGTACTAGATTCCTTGATATGTGTTAAATGTTTATAAAATAAAGGGTGTGCATTATTGTCTAAGTGGTTATCCCATGTGAAAAAAGAATAGGGATGCTTAGGTAATGGCTCAACACAACTTTAAGTATATCTGGGCATAGGATCTAGAAAAATATCAAAAGAGTCCCTAATATAGGTCTAGGTCTAAGCTAAGGATAGGGCGGTCTCAAGTGACACTCATCACATTACATGACATTTTGGATGCCTTTAACTATAAATTAGCACAACTTAATGCACCATAACACATCATAGTTAATGTGTTATCCCTTTTAGTTATTTTTAATGCAATCAATTACAAAATAAATGGATTAAAAATAGATAGATATCCAAAATATCACTTGGTAGATCATCATGCCCATTAAAAACTCTATACGTTGTGATGTTACATTGATATGCTTAAAAACCTCAAATGAACATTTAATCTTATCGCAAACCTCATATGTGATAAGAATCTTACTACACATTACCATAAGCTTCCCAAATGGATCAATACATGTGATAATGGCATACCAAGTCCAGATGCTCTAAATTAAATTCACTAGTGTCAGAACCATATTTGAAGACAATCCCAATTACCAAACTTACCATGGGTTAATGTAGTCCTATTGTAGTGAAGAAAACAACTCATCAAGAAATATTGAAATACACCAACCCTTCTAAATATGTGTAAAATAACTAAAATATATGGTGAACCAAATGAATTCACAAATGCTCTAAAAGATACCATAAACCACTAAAAATATTTCATAGATCTTTTCATGGTTGCACTTGGGTAAAAGAAAAACACTTTTGCATAGAGCTTCATAAAATTATTCCAACTAGGGAAACAACTGTGGGCACCAATATGCTTGTGAAGAACATTACTAACACAAAAAAATATAATAAACATATGCATGCTTGTAGGTTGCACAAAAATATACAAAGATAATTGTGCACAAAGAGACATGCAAAAAAGAATAAAAGAAAAAAAAAAGTATGCATAATAAAAAAAATTGCACAATGATAAACTTACCTTATTTCCTAACCTAAAAAAATTTTGGTTGATGTAAGATTACATGTGAACCCAAATGCTCTTACATCATACACCCTGGGTAATAAAAGAAACATGTGCTCCTGCTCATAAGATTTGTGCAGATGATATTTCATGTTTTTTAACTTTAGATGCACTTATCCATGTCACATATTCAATATCTTAAGTCTTCCACTTGACTATACTTTTTTTAATTCCTTTTTGCATGTCCTTTTATTATTTCTTATGTCATTCACTTCTAATTTTTTGAGCACTTTATCTTGCATCTTCAGTCTCTAATTTGTTTCTTTAGAACTTTTACTTACACTTTCCTCACTACTATATCCTTCATTGATATGGATATAAATTAGCCACATTGAAAATAAGTATGTCTATCCCTTCAATTAACTCAATCTCATATACACTCTTCACAAACTTTCACAACACTTTGCATGGCCCAATATTTTCCCATTTTAATTTATTATAAATTCCTTTGAAAATACTTATTTTCTCAATTATATTAAGACTAAGTCTCACACATAGTATTCTAATTAACTTATCTTCACATATATGTGTTGTTAGTATTGTGATGTACTTTTTTAAATTGTTCATGCAATTGCTTATGCACATCTCTTACATGTTCTAAAAACCCTACACTTCAATGCTTCTATCTTGATCACCTCTCATGTCATGTGATTTTGAAACTCCTTTTACACTTGACCCATACACAATCTAAAATGATGTCTTTCTAGTACTCCTATTAACTAAATTTGTTATAAGTAAATTCAACTTGTGCCAAAATATTATCCCATGTTCTTAGCTTACCTTTAATTAAACATCTCAACTACCCAAACTCCCATTGACTACCTTTGTCTATCCATTTATCTAAGGATGATATGTTGAACTTAATTTCAACTTGGCGTTTAAATTATTCCACAACATCCTCTCTAAATTTATAATTAATTTTACATTTATGTCTTATACCATGCTGATAAACCATGTAGCTTTATAATATCCTTAAAAAATAAGTTATTAATATTCTTTCCATCACTAGTCTTCTTACAAGCCATAAAATGTGCCATATTTAGGAATATATACACAATCATAAATATGGAATCATTCCCTCTCTGTGTTCTATGAAATCCCTAAACAAAATCCATCTTTATACCCTCCCATGATATCTCAACAATAAGAAATGGTTAATACAACCCTATATTTTGATTTCTCCCTTTTGCCAATTGAAAAAATATACATTCCTAAACATACTTATGTACATCCACACTCATTCGTGGCCAAAATTAACTCTCATCCAATTGTGCATATGTTTTTTCATAACCAAAATGACATTTCAAACCTCTATTATGCTTCTCTTTGATAATTTTTTCTCAAGTTGAACCTATAGGTATACATAAGTTTATTCCTTTTAGTAATGAACCTTCTTGAATAGAATAATCTAACTATGACATTTTGTCATTGATCATTAGTTGTGCAAACACCTTCCATGATTATTGATAAATATTCATCATTTTCATATTTTTATTTCATAAGATCAAATCTTGTGACTTCCACTTTTAATTCGTTCAATAATAACAATTTATAGCTCAAAGCTTCTACCACTTTGTTACAATTTCCACTTCTATGTTAAATAAAAAATGAATATTTTTGTAGTAATTAAACCCACCTAATATATGTTTGATTCAACTTATCTTGACTATTGATAAATGATAATGCATGATGATATGTATATAAAACAAACTCCTTTGACAATATATAATGTATCCACTTCTTGAGCACTTGCACTACTGCATATAATTTTTGGTCATATATTGAATAATTCCCCTTCACATCATTTAGTTTCTCATTGAATTAACTATAGGTTTTACTTCTTGAATTATCACTACTCTTGTTTCTATGCCACTTGCATTACAATCTACATGAAGTAACTTGCTGAAATCTAGAAATGCCAACCCTCTTTGTTTATTCACTTTATTTTTCAACCATTGGACACTATATTCTGGTTTTTCTATCCACAAAAAATCTCTTATATATTTTCACATCACATCAATGATCACTTTGAATGTCCCACTAAAATTCCTAAAGAACTTCTTGTAAAAATTTTATAATCCATGAAAATTAGTGCCTCAAATGTAATTTGTGGTCATAGCCAATCCAATGTATCTCACACCCTTTTTGTATCCATCTTCAAACCTTCTTTAGGAATCATAAATGCCAAATATGGTAATTATTTTAACATAAGAAGATATTTTTCTAAATTTATGAGTAAATTTTCATCTCATAGATTCTACAACACTTTGCATAAATTTTGTAAATGTTCTTCCTCTGTTATGTATAAAATCAATATGTCATCTAGATACACAATGAAAAATTTACTCAAATATCATTTCAACACTTCATTCATCAATCTCATGAATATGCTCAGTGTGTTACTTAGTCTAAATGGCATGACTAACCATTCATACAATCCTCCTTGCATATCTAACGTTGTCTCACTCATCACCTTCCATTATGTGAATATGGTGATATTTACTCTTCAAGTTGATCTTCATGAAGTATCTCACTCCATTCAATAAATCCATCAAATGATGCATGCATGAAAATGGAAACCTATACTTTATGGTTATCTTATCAATGCTTTATAATCAACATACATTCTCCGCTCTCCATTATTTTTAGGTGTTAATATTTTTGGTACTACAAATGGGTTCACACTTTATTTTATCAAGCCTTTATCCAAATAATTATTTAACTTGTCTTCACACCTATGCATTCACCTTCAAAGTTAATCTATATGTCAATTTGTTTAGTAAACTAGATATTGGAATTAGATATATGCAATGAATTATACTCCTAATGGATGGAAACCCATCAAGTAGACCATTTATTTTTTATAAACTCACTCATTATCTCTTTCACTTTGTGTGAAATTATTTCCTATGTTGTTTCACCTGCATTGAATACTTATGCAGGATTTAAGAAACATAACATGTGCTTTCCTTCACCTCTTTTAGGAACTCTTTTCCTGAAATCATCAAAACCTATGGACTTTTGTCCAATTCTTCATAGTTTTTATTCAAAGGATTTCAATTGTATCTCATTCTACCTTTCATCAATGTATATGTATTCACACAACCATAATTTTATGTCTTGTATTCAAACTTACAAATCCTTCCACATAAAATATGATAAACATCCATGAGCATTATTGTTTAACCCTAAATTTTAGATATGTTAGGTATCTAGGGTTAAGAATATATCAATGATTAAGAACAAGGGTGATAAATAGATTTATAGTAAGCCAATTAATTTTCAAACTCAGATAAATAATATTTTGAATTTAAATACTGAGATATGTTAGAAATATAAATTAAAACTATTGATTTATATTATCATAAATTAAAAAATTAGAGTACTTAACTGGTTTACTATGTGCATATAGATCTGGGCCAAAATAGGCTAGAAGTGGACTGGATCAAGATTCTAAAGCAATCATTAAATCTTGGAATTTTACATTATGTGGCCTCGAATGCTTACATTGGATCTAGATAGTTATGTCAATGTAGGAGTCTAATCTAGATGGAGATGTACTATATGAAATAATAATTAGAAATGGATGTGACCAACTAGAGCCTTCTAGGTTTTATATCAACTTTTTTTATGTATATTTATCATGCACATAGGTTGTCACTATTTTCAATTCATCAAACCTAGATTCCTCACCCTTAGAGTGATTGTGGGAAAAATGGGTTAGTGGGATCATGGTATTGAGTTATCTCAAAGAATCCTTTATCATTAGAAATTGTTTACATATCTAATACTCTGATGAGGGACTCAAACTTGTGTATTTATCCCCTATGTATTGGTTTATGTGTGTATAAGGATGCAATATGTGATAATAAAATACATATAATGACCTAGCTTATAACTTTAAAAATATGGTTGATAGGCTACTCCTTTAGTAATAAGACCTATAGATAAATTATTCTTATGACTGATATGGAAATAAGAATGAATAGGGCAACTTTACTCACTTGAAAGATCAATTGATAGTTCATGTGTTGCTCTATATGTGAGAGGTATAAATTTTACTAGGTGAGGAATGAATGAGGGTTGACCTTGTATATATACTAATCCCTTTTAGAAACATCTCACACTAAATCACTTAGGTCAAACTTGAAGATATGTTTCATTTGAAAATCAAGTGAATTTTGAGTGCTAGACACGTAGTTAGAAAAGGGACACATGCATAAACGTAGGTGTCTATCTAGGAAGCAAGTGTCCAAGAAGCTAAAAAATAGGGACATGTCCAAAACTAGCAGAGAAGGATAATGATAAGGTTTAGATCATTTTGCACAATATCTAAGGCTTGGTCATCAGAATAACATATGGTCAGACTAAGAGATAAGTAATTTGGCACACATATATAGTGGACATGAGACTTTCTATAGTGGGAAGGTATTAGAGATGAAGGGTACAACCATGAAAATTATTTTCCAAGTGTACGATACTTAGGTGTTATATAATTCAAATTTAGTGTGTACATTTTCCCCCTCTTTAATATAATAAATTAAATTACTAGTTTAAAGGAAAATAAATGTGTACCTAGGTGTTAATAACACACCTTGTCTTTGTATGATCTAAACTTGAGTGATCTATTGGTGATTGGCATACTCCCAGGATCATGTTATAGTATATAATTAGTATATGAAATCTGAAACTGAAATATTCTAAATGTTTGAAAGTAAAGAGAGCAAGATTAGGAGTACACTTGTGTGTCAGTACAACTATCTTGCCTTTTGGAAATTTAATTTAAAAATATGTTTCATTATGAATCATTGGAGCTATTATTAGGATAGTTTTGAAACCTACAAGTTCATAAAAATGTATAGAGATTGGAGGACAACATTTCCCAACCTTGGTGAAAAGGTGAGTTGTCACACAACCATTGACACTATCTCAACCGTACAACCCAATCATGCTTATAACTTGGCGAATAGGAATGATCCATTCAAATCATACTATATATATATATATATATATATATATATGGTGAGGGAGGATGATTTAACCACTCCATCCTATAAATATGGTGAATTTATATGATTTAATCAAGTTTAAATTAAAATCTTGGTAAGATTGAGTGATTTGATCATCTCAACCTTCCAAAAGGTGAGCCAATTACTACAGTAGATTATTTTAGTAAAAGTCCATAAAATTCCATCCTAGGTATGAAAACAGTCCATAGTAGTGTTTAAAATATGAAAATTGGTTTGATTTTGCAATTTAAAGTGACCTTTGCATGGCATATACACCTCATCTATGTCTCAAGCTTAAATATGGGAATAATAATGGTACCAATGTATATAAAGTTTCTGTAATGTGTATATGAATCAAATAACTATGAAATCTGGTGAATTTAAAAAAAATTACAAGTGTGGAGGACATGTTTCCATTACATACCCCCACTAAATCTAGAGACTTTGAGAATTGGTGTAATTATGGAGAATATATTTCCATAGCATGCCCTAAATTATAATCTAGAGATGTTCAGTACTGAATAAGTGTAGATGTCATGCTTTTTTGACATGTCTCGACTGATATATAAAATAATGAGAATGTGGAATCCATGCCCATATGACATGTGCTCTCTGATATTCTCCCCTTTTGAGGTGAGGGGAAATAGAGTCGGGTGGTTACATTACCTCAAAAGGATAAGATAATTGTAGAAGCTCTATATGGATCATGTAGCATATAGGAGTAGCATGTCTAGGTAGATATAGCAATGATGTACATAGTATGTGATCACATTAAGTCCTAAAATTCATGATATAAATCATGGCAACATCTAGAGAGTAATAGTACAAACTCAGTAAGCAATCAAACACACACCCAAGAACACTCAAAATTAAAACAAATTAGAATGGTCTAAGGAGACCACATATAAGGGGTATGTTCAAATGTCATACAATAGAAGGGATGTGACTTAGTCAGATGTCCACAAAGCATAAAATGCCATATTAAAATGTCCATATACAACAAACTATGGCATGTTTAAATGTCACAATAGGCAAACAAAGGCACAGGGGCCACAAGAAATGGAGCATATTCAAATGCTTAACTAAACAAGACAAAAGTAAGTAAGGCAAGGTACTCAAGAAAGTGTAACAAATAAAGCATATAATTAAAACCAACCAACATAACCATATCATACTAGTCCTTGGATATATATGTAAGCAAAAAAAATGTTAAGTACATAGTATATCAAGTACACTATAAAAGATATTAGCATGGATAAAGGCATGCATAAATACATAAGCTCAAACATGATAATGGAAATTGATCATATAATAATACAACCTAGGTGTATCATGATCAAAGAAATTAGATTCTCCCAATGTAGTTATGATGTGAGTAGAGGGAAGGCCAAACATTTTCATGTGCATATATCATGTGCATAGGTATCCTTGTATCACACTCAAAAGATATGTGAAACATATGTGTATATATAGAAAGAAATGATATGTTATCTACCAACATAGATGCCAAGAAGTTAATAAAACATGGAAATGTTGATGATGTTTTTATTTTTGGAAGATTTGAAAAATAAAAGACTATCTTATGATCGCATCAAAGGGATGCTCATAGGTATCTCCCCACTCAAGACCTAGTGCAAAAAATTGGTGGTACTAATAAAAAGCATGTATAGGTGTAGTATCTGACACTTTAGGATCTATGATTTTCTACATATGCATAATAGGAAGCTATGTTCATGAGGAAATAATAGAAAGAATGGGGGTTCATGAAACCCATCATTAAGTACTATGTGGTTTCTTACAAATAACAGAAATAGGAACATGCTTGGTTGCTCCAAGTAACTAAATATGTTATGTGGTTTTAGATGAGGATTTCAATGAATACATTGTATATATCTGATGCAATGGTATCTTAAGTATTATCCACTTAGGAAATGGGATTACATGTTGCTTATTTTTTACAGAGGATTAACTTTAGTAGGTTTAATAATTAATTGCATGGGTACAAACTTCTCTTATTTAAGTAGATGTTCATATGGAATTATGGAAACTATAATTACCCTATTGACATGAATGTATTTAACACACCCATGCACTATAGAAGGTAATGCTCAAAGTTTATGTATCCAAGGTTGAACCAATAAGGTGACCACATGTGTTGGGCCAACCTGTAAAGGTAAGTGAATCTCGCTAATAACTTGTTGTGATGTCCCATTGAATTCTCTAGCCACTATGATTGAAGGGTGTAAATCATTGTGTGTATATCCTAAATGCATAAGTAATGTCATGGTGCAAACATTATCACTAGCATCATTATCAATCATAACACTATGTATAGATTGGTGATCAAGGTATGCTCAAATGAATAATGAATGAAGATCTGAGTCATCATCATCAATATCATTGTCAGCAAAATCAATAAAAGGTCTCTAAATCATGAAATCTATATGTTTTTTATAAGTACCAATAATCCCATTTAATGGTTTCCCATAATGTGATGGAGGATTTGAATTATATGCCATTTTCACTTCTAGATCCTTCTTAAAATGGTCTAGCAAAGGATTTCTAAATATATTCATATTGTGGTGATCACCAGGTTGTGAGCCTAATTATTTTGGTGGATTATCAAATGTAATTTTTTTGTCATCAATGAGGTCTCAAATCTTATGCTTCAAGGTAGAACATCCATTCATAGAATGACCAGGGCCTTGATGATAGTCATAGGAAATATTTGCATCATATATATTGGGTAGAGTTTGACTCATATAAACCTCTATAAGAGGTTGAAGATATATGAGATGAAACTCCAAAATATTTATAAGTAATGAAGCTATAAACTTAGGTAAGTGTGAAAATTATCTCCTTGGTGCATTAGATAGGACAAGCCAATTAGGTTGTTATGACACTGCATTAATAGTAGTAGTTATTTCCTTTTTAGATTTGTAAGTTTCACCTTATAACTTGGTTTGATAATAAAATTGGTATTGGATTTATTCAGTGTGTTTGCTACATACTTGAGTTTATTTAAAGAAATAAATTTCATTTCATGATTGTGCACAATATGGCATAAGTCATCAAAATATTTTAAATTTTCAAAAATAATGGACTCATGTAATGGGGCAATAAAAATTTGTTTGAATATTTATTAAAACTCGTTATCTACCATTACTAATTCCAATTGAGTATGAGTTATATACATTAAGAATAGTAATGGAGGTAGGCATGGACTTGGCAGAAGCACAAAAAGAAAGAATTCTTCAATTGAAT